>JAQQRF010000895.1:0-90776 GCA_030523145.1 Trissolcus brochymenae
TGAATTGTTCTTTGATTGCCAACCCTATACTCTGAATTACTAGTGTTAGTCTACATATCTTAAAAATGTAACATTTGTTACTTCTCAGGACGTAACAATTAGTTTTGTTATTTCTGTTATTTCAGTTATTTCAGTTTTTTTGTTATTTTTTTTATTTCAGTTATTTCTGTTTTTTTTTTGTTATTTTTGTTATTTCTTTTTTTTTGTTATTGATAGTTTTTGAGAAATTTATTAATGCAAAAATTTATCTATTTAAACATTTTCTTTTTATGTATATATATATTTTAGTTTATGGTTTTATAGACTCTACTCTTAGAATATAAGAGAACTATACACATCTGGAAAGATGCTGTTGTTTCTTTGTTATCTGCACTGTCAAAAAGATTAAGTTTCCTTTTTAAGCAACCCTCAGTAAAAGGGATAGACAGTTGCGGAGATAACAGTATACTAAACTAGAAATTTTAACAACATCTGTTTAGGATTAAGTTATAAATTATAACTTTAAATAATCGTCTGAATAGAGATGTTACTTGTATATATACTAGGTATTTTGACAACTGTGGCCTTACTCTTGTTTTAAAATTCGAGGTGAACAGATCTCAATTTTTCTCTGAGTGATTCAAAAAATATAAAGTATTGTTTTTAGAATTCGAGTTCGTTTCAATCATCCCTAACCAATAGTTATTTTTGTTAGTCCAGTTATTTCTGTTTTTTTTGTTACTTTTGTTATTTCAGTTATTTCTGTTTTTTTTTTGGTTTTTTTGTCATTTTTATTTCCGCATCTTTCGGGGCGATTAAAAACAGTTTTTTTGCAACACGTGCGTAGAAATATGTCACTTTCGACACAAAAAATCATGTCGAAAGTGAGCAATTCCGAACTACTTGCACGGGAATTTATTTCCGTGCAACAATAACATTCGAAAAATATTTTTTGTTGAAAAACATTGATGATCGTGAAAAGGACCGATTGGTGGCTCTGAAAAGTGCCAATTTAATAAATATAAGAAACATATTCTTCTTGAAACGTATTGGTGGCCACGAAAGGGGCCGATTGATGGCTCTGAAAAGTGCCGATTTTGTTAGCTAAAGGACAACGAGCAATGAGGAAAACAGACACCCGAAAGTCTGCATCGAGGCCACTAACAAGATCCGGAGAGCGACGGCACCAACCATCATCATTCCACCAGCAAAACCGGAACAATTGCAGTTCCGCACAGCGAACGTGCCGACGCAGGAAAAGAAAAAGCTGACGAGAATTCCTGTCGAGCACCGAGAAGTGGTGAGGAATGCGTCGAAGATCATCTCCCCGAAAGTTTTGCAAAACAAATGCAAAACTTACTGCACGGGCTAAAAAAAAATATTAAACTAAAAAAATCGGCACTTTTCAGCGCCACCACGAGAAGACGGGTTATGTTTCATATGTTTTTTATAATTCAGGATCACAGAATTGGCACTTTTCAGCGCCACCACAACAAGACAGGTTATGTTTCATGTTTTTTATATTTCAGGGACACAGAATTGGCACTTATCAGCGCCATTACAAAGAATTAATAACAAATTGGCACTTTTAAGCGCCTCAAATTGTCGCGCTAGAATATGTTTCTATTATCATTTAAATTTCATTTTAATTTAAAAACTAATATTATTTTATTTGTTAATCAGGGGGCCTCGCTCCTTTAAAATCCACCGGGGGCTCCGCTCCCTGGACCCCCTACCCGCTTCGCGGAATTTTCCGCTTCGCGGTGTTTTCCGCTTCGCGGACTTTTCCACTTCGCGGTATTTTCGGGATTTCAGAGTTTGGGAGTACAAAACGAACTTGTTGCAAAAAGTATCGTACGCAACATGGGAGTACGAAGTAGACCTACTTTCCTCCCTAGTTGCGTAATGTACTGTTATTCGATTTTTGATTTTTCTACAAGGTTTTACGGATTTTTGACCACTTTTTGGGGGTTTCTAAGGGGGAAAAGTGGTCGTTTTCCATCGTTTCTGCATGTTGCCGGTCGATTTCAAACAGTTTTTTTTCATAGTTTATATTTTGACAGGCCGGTTTGATTACATTCGAAATTCGAAATTCGACGGGTCGCAAAAATTTGACATTTCACATGTAGGATCGTTAGGAAATTGGGAATCGAAACGAAGGCGATATATTTATATCCATTTTGGAAAATTTTAAAATCGAACGCCATCTTTTGCAATTCAGAATATTGTTTAAACAAATAATCTTAAAGCTGACATTCCAAGATTTATTTTTATTTTTTATTTATTTTGTTTATTTTTTTTTTTTTTTTGTTTTTCAAATAATTTAGTTGGCCCGTTTATGTTTGTGCAGAGTGTATAAATAAGAATAATTTTAAGAAAATAAAGTGTTAAAAACTTTATTACGTAAAGCGCAGCATCTGGTCAAGACCGATAGTTTCTTGATTTATAACTTTATATTTTAATGGGCATGATGATATTAAAAAAATAATAAATGTCGAATCTTGAACTTAGATTTATGAAATGTAACAATATGAATCATCGCCTTGACGGACAAAGGGCCGGAAATAAATAAGTGCGACGCGGCGCGGACACGGATCAATGAGGCAAAAAGGACCTTAGATTAAAAACGCGAAATATAGGTCATCCTCACATTGTCAAATTAATTTAATGAAAGAATTTGTTCCCAGATTCGAGTTTAAAAATGTTCGTATTTTTAGCCTCTATCGCTTGCTATAGACGTTACAGTATCTCCACCGAAAAAAAATGTCAAAAATACTCAAATTTCATCGGTGCAAGAACCCAGACCACCAAGTCCAATATTCTTTATTTTAATTACAACCAAACGTGTCTTACAGATTTATTTTATTATGCTGCTTATTTGAAAATGGCGCGTTTTACGCATGCAAAGCAGGGAAGTGGTCCGAGATAGTTGGTTCGTGGTCTACGTGTAGGGAATACACTATATTAACAAATCGTGTTGGAACCATAATGAAGTTAAAAATAACAATCAAGTGAATTTCCTTAAAAAGTTTCATCGCATTCGACAAAAAAATTTTATACAAATAATTTATTTTTATTGCTATTTTTTATACTACTCGCTACGCGAAAATCACCATCGATGATTTTTTTTGTATTTTCAAATCGACATGACAAGTTGAGTACCACTGGTTTAAAATCAATGCTGATTTGGCTATAATAAAAACCCATGCATTAATTTTGTCACAATAAATATAAACAAATGTTTGCAAAGGACATTGCAAAACAACTTTGTTTTAATAAACAGACCAACTTTTTTCATATCAACCTTATAAAATTTAGTTTCGATAATTCAAATAAGAATTTTGTGTTTGGTAAAGTGATGTTGGCAGTACTCTGAAAATAGTAAAAAGTAGTCAAGGATTCAGACTTGCGTTCGAGAGTGTTTTGCTGTCATTATTTCACGCTGCACTGTTTGGCACAGTGCAGCCAATTTGGTTGGACGTGATGTATTCATGTTAAGTTATTCAATCAACCTCTGAGCATTTTTAGTAAACAAATGATAGTGGTTAATTAAACAATGCTACTAGAACTAGAATAACATCTGGCCACAATTGTACTGCAATCAAATATTGATGGTGTCGGCTTCCGAGTGAACTGCGTTGGTTTTAGGTTAAGAGAAAAGATATAATATTATTACAAAAGGAAACAAACAGTTCAGAGCAATACTCAAAAGAACGTATTTATCCGGTGTATTACGTGGACTGTTAAAAAATTGAGTTTTGTGCAACAGTTGGCTGTCATAGGTACTAACATTCGATCATTATTTTAAATTAAAAATAACAATAACATTGTTTAAAAGATATGGAAGGGTCAAAAGTTGACGACGATTTTCAGCGAAGCATCAACGAGAGCGATTGGATATGCTCTGATTCTCAGTAAGTGCTTGTCCTTTTATTTATGCTTCACTATTTAAAGGGTTGTGAAATAAAAAAGTATTACGGTTTATTTTGTTGTATAAACATTGTGAGAACTCGGCCGACATGCACGAAATCACGTCATACATTTATTATCAAAGATTTATTATCAATACAATAGACAAATTCACGATAATACCAGTTATTGATATTCCTCATTGATGTTTTTAGATGTGCAAATGTTAACTTTGCAAGACGGAATTCTTGCAACCGATGTGGTAAAGGTAAATTATTTGAAGAAATTAAACATTTTTTATACTTGTGCAATACGAAGGGAAAAATATAATAATTTTGTTTTATTTTTGATGCAGATCGCTCAGAAAGTGCCAAAAAGAAAAAACTTGGTCAAGAAATTGGAAAAGTGGCTGCTGAAAAAAGCCGAGGTCTTTTCAGGTAATTTTGCATACAACTTTTATACCAGGTAGAATAAATTCAATTTTTTTTAAATTTATTGTTGATGCAAGTAAATTTGGTTCCAGTGCCGACGATTGGCAGTGCAGCAAGTGCGGAAACGTAAATTGGGCAAGAAGACAACAATGTAATATGTGCAACGCACCTAAGTTTGGCGAAGTCGAAGAAAGAACGGGGTACGGAGGTGGTTACAATGACAGAGGTGTCGTGGAATATAAAGAGAGAAGAGAAGACGATGATGATGAGTATGACGAATTCGGACGTCGTAAGAAGAAAAGAAAAACTGATAGCAAATCGGAGAACGATTTGAAAGAATCCAAACTGAGCAATTTTTCGAAAAGAAAATCAAAAAAAGGGAACAGTGATGAAGGTAACATAAAAAACGATGGCGAAGCAGAGGGCAAATATAGTGTAAGTTTAAAAAATGGTTACAATTCGAATGTCGAATATTTTTCGATTCAGAAAAATTTGTTATTCTGTCTTAGAATATGAAAGAAAAAGATTTGGACGAAGATGATGATGACGATGATGATGGTGATTTGTCCAAGTATGATCTCACAGCGTGGGATGATTTTTCGTCAAGTAACCAAAAGGCGTAAGTCTGTTTTCAGAGTATATTTCATGTGATTCTAACAAAATTTATTGAACAATAATTTCAAATTAATGTTTTGTTTTCAGATCAAACGGTAATGTCGAGACAGAAAAACGAGAATCAAGATAAATGTGTCCTCCTCTTCCTTTTCTAAATAGCGTAAATGTATTATATAACTAAAATGTAACGTCTCTCATTTTTCTTTGAAAATGTATGGCTGTTGATGTAAATCGCAATTTTCGAATAATTGAAATTTTGTACATCACTTCCAATGATTTTGATTATGTAGTAGTGCGTTTGATTTTGCCCTTACTTTGCTAAAAAAAAGGTGAATCTTTATTATATATGTATATTTTTAGTGAAAGGAATGAATTTAATCAATTTATATGTTATAATTGAATTATATAATATTGTAGGCACATTAGATATAGTTTTTTTTAAAACAATGGTTTGTTGAATAATTTTGCTTAATCCAAAACCATTAATTCGTTATAAATGCGTATACATCAGAATCACCAGTAAAATATTCTCTGATATGTATTAAATAATGAATACATCCATTAGGTACAACGAATAAACTTTTGAAATCATATTGCATTTTCAACATTTTATAAAAAGATCACTTTCAAAGTCAATATTTGAATTCTTGCGCCAACCTTCCCTCCCCCCCCCCCCCCAAATAACATTTAGTGCGATTCAATATCCGCGATAAACGTAAAGTTTACAACGACGTCCTTGAGAAATATACTCTTATTGGCCGACACCGATTATTTTATATTTTGTTTTGAACGAACCGTCTTAAATTTGTTTTAAATTGATTAATTGTATGTTGTTTTTAAATTCAATGGTATGCAACTACCCTCAAATTATTTATAAAAATTGTCATATTTTATTGCTCGCGTGTATTCTTTCGCACAGTTTGACAGACATTTGAACACATAACCTAATAAAAGTTAGAGAGAGAGAGAGAGAGAGAGAGAGAGAGAGAGAGAGAGAGAGAGAGAAAACGAGAAGGCTGTTGATGAGTGAGTGTTAAAAACAAGTATTGATTGCAAAGTCATTTCTCAATTTGAAATATCCTTAAATGTGAAAACTGAACAACAAACTAAAACCCTTCTTTTTGTATTGAGCAAGTATGGATAAATTGTTGATCAACTTTTTTTAAATAATCAGCTCGATATCTCCGGTATAACATTCTAAAATTAGGATTTATTTATAGGTTGGTGCTAGCTGTGATTGTTCACCACACACCGTCTGCATCGTTAGTAGGATAATAATGAAAAGTTTGGCTTCCCTATCGAATAATGAAATTATTTTCATTTATGATTTGTTTGGCAAATTTTGTAAGTAACTCGATTAGTATTTTCTGTCGGTTTAAATTTCAGTGTTCAGAATTTGACAGAAATGATGAATTAAAAATAACTAGATTTCGAAGTGTTTTTGTTTCACGCTATGTAGTACCTTATTTTGTTTGTTTCGCATTTTCGCAGAATGAATATGCATGCCATTTATGATTTTAAATCTCATCCACGATTTTTTCATGAATATTTGTTTATCCATTTATAATAGCCTAATGAGAAAATAAATTACAAATGAATCTTGAAAATTATCATACCACTATGACCACGAATGCATTGCTCAATATTGGAAGTGACAGTTCTCTGCTACAAATCACCAAAAAGCTCGAAGAGAGTCATCTGGTTTACTTGGAAACAGACGAAAGTCCTTTGAAGCTTCAGCAGAGGAAAAAATTGGAAGGTAAAAAATAAATTCGCCGAAATTGGGTTAGTACATTAATTGGGTAATTAATGAATAATATTGATTGTGAAATGTGTTTACTTTGGTGTTTCAGGTCATATTAAGGATTTTCTGTGTCTTGTTCCGCATCATCACAAATACTTTTTTCATGAAACAGCTGACATTTTACGTAGGTCTGCTCAGACGATGAAAGAATTCAGTGGATACCGAGCATGCACAGCTTGGAATGCGATTTCTTTGTACGCCGCCAACTTGTTAGCTCAACCATGGCGCAAAGAGTACAGAACGTTGAGGGTAGAAACAAATTAAAATCATCACGAATGATTGATTATTTAAAACATTAAAAATAACTAATTGTAATTATTTAAAGCTTTTCAGCGGTTATTACAAACATGAAGTAGAAACAAATCTGGTTGGAGCGGAGCTGATGTTTGAATTGATGGGATATAAACTCGTAGACATAGGAGTGATGCAATTAGATGATCCATTAGATCCCGATAAAGTGACGAATGTGAGCCGAGACTCAATCATTGCCTTTGTTGAGTGTCAGGTAATAAACAAGATTAAAATCATAAACCTAATAACGTTATAATTGCATAATCCCATTACGAATTTTGATTCCGACAGATCGTTAAACAAATTTGGGAGGCGGTGTCGAACAAGTTCAGGATCACTTGGCTCGAAGTTTTAGAGTTTCGTGAAAATTACGTATGTTCAGCTGAACAGGCGATCCGTGCTCTGAGCCAACGTTTTTTGGACAAACTTAAGCGCGGAGGATACTGTCCGTATGACTTGGCGAATTACGTGCCGTGGTATCCAAGCGATTACCCATACCCGATTGAGGACCCGAATGCCGTGTCGCTCTACCACATGAACTATGCCGCCGACAGCCGATACAATCTGTTACCTCATTCCACAGTATATTCTCAGCCTGTTGTGCCCTATACAACAAACGTCCCGACCCAATGTCGTGTCCCCACCGGACGGCTTATAGAACTGGACACTCCGACAGTGGGGTGTCAACAACAGGACAGAGCAGTGTTATTCAACGGCAAGCATTCCCGAGCCAACGAAAGCGACGAGCTTGTCGACAGGCCTGATCATTACGATTATAATCGAATTGTTGACAAGCAAGACAACAATTGGGATTATGTGTTTCAAAATCTTGAAAGTCAGGGTTACAAGAAAAATTTAAACGACAGGGATGATGTGCTCGAGCGTCATAAATTCAAGAGTTCTGATGAAGAAAAGCACCGTGCTCGATCATTGGAAAGGAGGAAGGACAAGTACGAGACTACCGAGAAGTTGTTGAGAGATTTGGAAATTGATGAGAGTGATTATAGTCATCGTGAGACAAAAATTCAGTGTGCTAATCAACTGGTGTCCGAGCAGACAAGAGTTAGGCTAAAGCAGAATGAGGACGCTGCCAAATGGAACTGTGCATCTTGCACGTATCTGAATAAGCCGGATAAAGAGATATGTGAGATGTGCAACAAGTCAAGGCACAAAGGCAACGAAGATGTTCCTCTGGCCAGTGGAAGCAAAGAATGTCCGAAATGTACACTGATCAACGAAAAGGATGCTGAAACTTGCGCGGCTTGTGATAATAGCTTGAAGGATTCACCTACTTATATATAATAATTATTAACTTTCAACTTTCGAAACGATATAGATTTGAAACTAATAATCATTATATATATATATATATATATATATATATATATATATATGTAAAAAATTAACAATCAATTATGTAACTATATCATATAGATGTCACAGAAAAGAAAATTATATTTTATTTATCTTTATGTTTTTATCATTTTTGAATTTTCAAGTTTCTTCATTAGTTATTTACTGTTTTATACAAGAAAAATATATTATATTAATGGCGTTCCGTAATATGACAATTATATTTACGTGTTATTTTCATTAATATAAGTTAACAAAACATTTAACAGATGATATTATCATTTTATATACAATTATTAAGTTTTGTTTATACTCTATTACATATAAAGATGTTTTTAAACACATACTTAAATGTAAAATTTAACGCTTTTGATCCCCAGTTTCTGTTAGGTTCAAAGTTGAGTAAAACTTCCATGCTTGTATGTCTATAACATGTATTTTAATTCATATAACGCATATATACATCTGTACATACACATAAATAGTTATTGAATATGCAAAAGTCGTATATACATTTACAATATTCATCCATATCAATTTAATGAATCCATCCATCCATCAACCACCATCAGCCACCATCAACCACCATATTAAAAAAGTTCATGACACCCCTGAAGTTGCGTTATCGAACAACTTCATGCGTCATAGTTTATATTTTGACAAGCCGGTTTGATTACATTCGAAATTCGAAATTCGACGGGTCGCAAAAATTTGACATTTGACATGTAGGATCGTTAGGAAATTGGGAAACGAAACGAAGGCGCGCCGAGGTATTTATATTCATTTTGTAAAATTTCAAAATCTGATGGGGGAGATTTTTCGACATTACTAGTTATAATAAAATCTTGCTCAAAATACAATCACGACAAAGGGATTACATTTTTTAAAGTAAATGTATGATCAGGTAAACATTAGAACCGTGATTTTTTGAGCTGACGCAAATGCGACCCTGCTTATAAACTCGCAGTTAACTATCCTTCACAATACATGATTCACACATCATTTGGAAATCAAGTATACTAATATACTTTTTCATTGCGTTTCAAATATTACTATGTAGAGAAGACTTGATTTTTGTATAAAAATATACTTTAGTTCTTGCAGAGCCATTAATTTTTGTATTCCACCGAAATTGGAATTTAATTTAAAAATATGCACACACATAACTGAGGCCCGTAATGTTATATGATAAAATAATCAAGCCAAATGTATTGACTACAAATATTTGCAAAAAAATCAGATGATTTATAAACACATCACAGTGTGTCTTAGCAAAGAACCGCCAGTACTAATGTTATATTTTTTTACTTTGCTACACAATGTCCTCGTGCAAATTATATCTCGTTATAAATTTACACAAGAGAAATTTTTGCACAAAAAAAGGAACATCAGAGGTTGATGTGTCAAATTTTTGTTTCCGCAAGATTCGCTACGGTTTCAATACGACTGATAGAACCATTGATAGACCGGTTGATCTGTGTGAAAAATTATAAGTTTTATTTTTGCAACTAAAATATGAATAATCAATATCAATTAAAGTTTTGATATGAAATTGTAATTGATGTATCCATTCAGAATTGAATATGTAAAATTAGAATCAATTCAAGATGAATTGCCAAACTTTAATTGATGTATTAAATGTTTAAATGAAAGTTAATAGAAGTACAATTAAAATTAATCGAAATTTAACAGTCAAATTGTAATCAATTTGTAATAATTAAATGTACATTCAAAAATATTAAATATAATGTGTAAAGTACATTCGACTTTTGCTATTTTTTTTAATACACTTAAGACTTAATACATATCGTAACTTAACTGGTAAACATAATCTCTTTTGTACATATATATGATAATGAATTTTATATATAACATATACGTTTTGAAAATAAGAATAAAATAATTTGAAACAAATATATATTAAAATAAAAATAACTAAATAATTTCTATAATCACGATGTCAGCGTGTACCTAAATACATGTATCTGCGTCAATGATTTTCAACTGTGCGACTTTTATTGGTTGTAAATACAAACGTTTGTTTAACAGTTATCAAATTTTCTTCAAAACGATTTGCATTGAAACCATACAATGAGCTTGCACAATGATCATCAATTTTTGAATTCACGCCATCCATAATAATTGCACAATTCAAAATAATTTTAAAAATAAATATTTAAAAATATAGTACAGAAAATATTTATTTTAATTGTTATTAATTACAAATGTTATGTTAAATTATTTTTTGGGAAATAATCATTTTTCAATGATTCAAAATGATTCTCTAATTTTCAGCAAGATATGAGTAATAAAATAATTGGAAGAAACAAATCAGAGTGCTCTTAATATAACTAGCCTATGGTTCCTTTTATTTTCTTTCTTTTTTTTTGTTTTTGTTTTTTTTTTTTTTTTTTTAATCTAGATAGATAGACTACTTGTATTAGGAGCATTCAAAATGTAAATGAGTATGGGTAAAATAATAATTATCAGTTGAGCTTAATTTAAAAAATAATCATATTCTTTTATAGTAGCCTGTTTTAATTAAAACGTGTCTACATAAAAAAGCTTTGATTGTGTATTCCATAAATCCTGTATATATAGATGATAAACAACAACAATTGTTTTTATATGCAATTTCAAAAGTATAAAAATTATTTTTTTGTCATTCATATAAAAAAAATAATAGTGTGATTGTTATTTATTTATCATCATGGTCAAATTCATTTGACAAAGACGAATGACATTTGACGAGGACACGATCGGGCGAAACTCAAATTGTTGCATTGAGTGGAACAAATTTCGTACGTACTCCAACATGTCTCAAACCGCACATTTTTTCGATGATTATTTCAAAAAATCACAACATACAAAAACAAAACAAAAAACAATAAATGATACCCGAATCGAACATAAATAAACATTCAAAATTATTTAGGTATAATCTGTTAAAAATTTTTATATTTAATCTGTTAACAGAGAAATTGACGTTCACGGATATGCAATTGCATGTTCAATAATAATATAAATCTATCTACAATTTACTGACGGTGATAATGACACAAAATGAGTAATCATTCTGAACCACTGAGAGACGTATCATTTTGATGATCAACATTATTTAAATAAACAAAATTTAAAAAAATATTTAAACACAAATCAGGTTTGAGCTTGAACAAATTATTCGTATCAATTGCTCCGTCGTGTTGGATTTAGTATACTACGTAAGAAAGAAAAATTGTTTTGTTTGTTTTTTTTTCCTAACAACAATAAAATTTGTTCCTATACATTAATTCTGATTTGATTCAACCCATTGTGAAAAGTATATACACTTTGAAAAGTAAAAACTCGTTGCAAAAATTAACAATATTTTACTTGGGTTTGCTGTAAAATATTGCAAACACCCTTTCTCGTTCGACGCATCATGGACGATTTGAAATAGTTGCTGTTTGTTTATGATTGTTCTCATTACGACCATTTAATTGAAATGGTTTTTATAACATCAACGTTGATCAATAACCCGAACAGCTTGTGGCGCGTGGCAAAGCTCTTGTTGCAGTCTTTGTCGTCGATTTTTTTATTTTATATAACGTGCAAAAGGTGACTACAAATAGTCTTTACTCAAATTGGAGACTTCAGTTGTTGTCGGCGTCCTCGGGGTTTGTTTCTTTCTCACCTTCACCATCGCCCTCTTCGCGTGTCATCCCCTCAATTGGCGCTTGTTGCGATTGCTCAGCCGACACTGCGATGTCAGACTGTTGCAACTGATCGGTCGAGCTTGGCAGTGTCGATGATGGCGGGCCGTTTTGAGCAGCGCCTTGAGGGAATCCAGTCTCAGCTGACACAAGATGTGACGGCAAGTGCGGTGATGCTGTTTGTGACTTTCGACTTTTTTCACCCTTTCTCCACAGCGTTATTTCCTACAAATTATCAATAAAGTATCTACAAATCAAATTCAACAGGTTCAATTAATTGCGATGGGTTACTAACTTGTTGTTTGAAGTAACGTCTATCTTCTTCGTCCATGAGAACGAGATTCAAGTAGTACCTGACACTAAATTTTTTATTGATATCACGCATTGTTGGGGTCAAATCATAGCCAGCTAAAAATACTCGAATCGGTATGGATTCTCCTTTAACAGGAGCACCATCCATAATCTCGTATTTGGCTATTGTTTCGTTTTCTGTGAAGGTATGTGGACCTGCAAATATATAATCTAACATAAGAAAAACGTGCCGATACGAGTCCTTGGCAATTTGTATTGCAAACTAAAAGTCGATCGCCCTTTATTTGTAGTCATTCTAAAGGGGGGGGGGACGGGGGAGGTATTTTTGTGAAATTTTCGTAAAAAAAAAATGTATATTAATATGTATAAATTAATTTTGATTTCATACTACACATAAAAAAATAACAACAAACACTTTTTCTTGCAGCTCATAAATCATCGTAGTTTTTGATGAAAATTTCGATATGCAAACTAAAATAAGCATCAAACGTTTTTCCATTTTAAAAATGTCTATTTCAATTTGATGTCAGTCATTCATTATTTTTTATTTAGAAAAAAATTATTCATTGTTAATGAATATTAAATATAAATATAAATACAGAAGTATACTTCTACTAACAAGTTGATACTACTACTCTAGTTGCATCATGCACTTTATACATTACTGACAGTATTTTAATATTACTAGATCACTTCGGTCTTAAAATTTTTTAAATGAAGAAATTCATCATCCCAAATTGACGATTAGAATGAATAAAATAATTGATAGTATTTATTGGCAGTAAACGTGAGACTTAAATGAGAGAAGACGGTTTTTAAAATACTGCAGAAACTAATGTATAGATTGATACTGTACCAGAACCTGTGGTTTCTCGTTTTATGATGGCTATTTCCATGTGTTTTATTTTTATTCTAACCAAAAGGAAGTATATTTTACCAACAATGACGTCTCGCAAGTGATACCTGGTGAAATAATGAAAAATTAACATAAAGAAAACAAGACAAATATTATTTGTATATTTGTAAAAATATGATGTGTAGTTGTTACTCACTTGCTTTTATTATATTCAAACTCAATATGTAAACAGTCTTCAATGCCGACCTCCATTTTGATGGGACTGTTCATATCTGGGTAGGAACTAAGTGTATGAACAACAAGTTCGAGCTCTTTAACAACGTCACTAATTCTTTTAACAATGGTTACTCTAAGAAAGTATCGTAGCCGTACGTTTGAACCTGTGTAGCTCTCGAATGGCTTTTCGACATTAGCGAATTCAAACGTATACTCATTTTTGTGTGTCAGTTCTCCTGGTCTAGCCAATTCCTTTACCAAACTTGTGAACTCATTGTGATTGCCTCGATCGTAGTACAACTCAATCTGTCCTATGAATTCCACTTTGATTCCTTGGTGCTCCAGTTTCCCCGGTTTTCGTAAACTTATTTTTATCTGACGACAATCAATAACATATTATCAATTTAGTTTCAACTTTTTGTTTATCTTTAACAACGCACAATTCACTCATTTAAAATCGAATAACAAAAAAGTACGCTCAATCGTCATGAATGAAGGAACAATTTTTTTTTTTTTTTTCTCTTTCAAAAAACCAACAACTAAATTGCGACGACAAAAATAATTATACAAAAAGCAGATATATTTTGCAATTCAAATATGTTACACTCCATACAGATGGATCAATTTAAACGACATTGCATTTATTTTTATTCCGCATGTTGATATTGGTTACGGGATGAAAATGTTGCATAAGTCCGTACTTTGAAACATAATCGAAAAGACTGCCCGAACGGATATTTACGAATACTATACATTTTGATAACATTTATTCGATTACAATTAACTTTCTTTCTTTTTTTTTCATGAAACCACAAATATGTTATCTATTTTGTCAATTTTTAACAGATTTTTTGATGCATTCGTACAATGATTGATTTTTTGGTTTAGTTTGATATGAGCCATGACTTTTAAAGTGAGAACAAAACAAAGTGATCTCTAATGTGCACAATTGAATAGCAAAATTGATCCAATTAGATTTGATTAAAGAGTTGCAATACAAAAATTGTGAATAGGATGCGTACAAAGGGAGATGAAAGAGTAAAAAAAAAGGGCAACGAAAAAAAGAGGAAAAGAAATTTCATACTTTGCCCGAAACAGTTTCGCCATCGTAATACAACAAGTGACGCTCTTTTTTGCCATCCTCGGACTTGATATCTGCAGACGTCCTCGAATCCTGCCCGTCAAGAATGATCTCAATATCAGCGGAATTGCCGAATCCCAAGAAACTCTGTAAAATCGATAAAAAACAAAAATTAATTGCCGCTGTAATTGCAGCTCACAATCAGGTTGACGCATGCTTGCGCAATTTGTACAAAAAAAGCCCACTTACCATGTTTTGCGAAAAAAATGACTATAAATAAATAGAATAAATATAAATGATAAATAAATAAACGTGTCGGATTGATGGGCAGAGTTGAGCGCACAAAATAAGCAATCGTGTTGAACTCGAGTGATAAACACACTAATTTAAAATGATCCAAGGCATTATTTTGATCCTATAAACAAGGCAAGTTGGGTTACTCTTTGCTTGCTACCACCCAAAAGTCACACACAAGTAGCCAATATGGCGCCCCCGATTGTCGGCTCCCCTCTTAAGCTCGGTTTTCATGAATAAATCTGCGTCTCCCCAACAGCTTTTATATTACTTGTGTGTGTGTTCGCCTTTTTGTCGAATACAAATTTATTTAATCATTTTTTATATCTCCTCATGATTGAATCTGAAACGAAAAATATTGAAATTGTGTAATTACAGAGGCAGGATTCATTTCATTTGACATGAGAAATACAATATGCACCGGCTGCATTTATGTGTAAACGCAACCATTGACATAAACACGTGGTTAAAGCTACGTGAATAGGCCATTACGTGCGCGCGCACCACAAATATACTGAAGCGTCATCTCTCAGTGATATATCAGCAAGGAGGAGTTATGTTTTTGTTATTGTTGTGCTGGCAGTCGGTGTAGTTAGAATGTGTTGACATATAAAAGACAACAACATAAACAATGTGAATAAAAATGGAAACCAAAGTGACAAGTAAGACAAGCAGCTTAAAAGCTCTTTTATTGAGAGCTTGGAGAGAGCGTTGGTCTGATTTACAATGGGGTATAAACATCAAAACGGTATGATATAAATTATAGCAATAACAAAAACTTACAAACAACACGAGTTATGTTTTATTTTTGTATGCTATTGAACAAAATTATATACAACAGGGTTAAGTGTACTGATACATCAACCGTTACAGATTTTACCTAGAGGTGTTAGTGGCGATGTTTACAATTTAGCTGATTGTATATTACAACAGGCCCTTGTTGGGCCAGGACCAAACCAACTTGTATTATCTTATTTGAAACATTCATTGAGTTCACAAGTAAGTTATTTAAAATATAAGCTTTATCGCATGACAAATAAGCTTGAGTATATTACAGAGGCTGAAACGTATAACCCCAACAAACTTATTTTAACTTGAACTTTAGAAAAGTTACATTATTGATTAAAAAAAGTTGTTCATATTTTTTACTCGTTTTTGTACAAGTTAGGATTTTGTCAAAAGGTTACATATATAAATACACGAATAGATGAAAAAAAAGTTCAGAGAGAGAGAGAGAGGGGGGTGGGGGAGAAGCTGAAAAATAGTGCATGTTAACATAACACGATGATAATTGTTTACAGTTGGTGTCATATGCGGCAGTTTTGCAGAGAATAAGCAAATATGAAGCGTTTCATAAGCCTCACTGCATCGCGAGTCTGCTCGAGTTTTTCGAGACAATTCACGTGGGGATTACCTGTCGTGGCAAACCTGAGGAAGATCTGTTGGCAGCGGCTGTGTTATCAATTGTTCACTGGTTGCTACAATGTTACTTGCATTCGTTGTCCAAGATGCCACAGAACAATCCGCTGATGCCTCAGTCGAGCGAACTGATGGACAAGCCGGCGAACATGTTGAAAGAGATGCTCAGCTGTGATTTCATGTGCGCCATGATGTATCTGGCGAAACAAGACGACAAAGAGCTATTCGCCTCTGTGATGAAAAAGTGTCAAGAGATTGAGATGTTGATCAAAGTGAATAACCAAATCAAATCGTCCAGTCTGATTGAGGAAGCGATAAAAAAGTTGTCCAGCCTGAGTATAGACAATTTAACGTCAACATCAACCAAAGTAGACATGGAACCGATAACGTACTGTTTGCAACCGCTGTTGACGGTGCACGTTCTGCTGAATCCTTGTACCGAAACCTCGGTTTTCGTCAGTCAGCTTTTGGTTATTCAACGGTTGAAGAACTATACCAATGCAAGATTTTACAGTGAAATCATTCGAGCCGGATTGACTTGTCTCCGTTACGCCGTGGGAACGTTAAAGGAGTCACAGTGGGCAGCATTTGCCTTCTTGAAGATGCCACTTATCATCAAGGAGTTGCACTTCCAAGCCCTCAACAATGGCAATCAAGTATCCACAGACATTTACGACGCGTTCGAATTATTGCTTCAGTTCAATTCGTTATTGGATATCATGGATGCTTCGTGTTCATGCAACTGTTTTGAATTTTTACTCATGGAATTGCAAAAATACAATTTGATAAGTGAAAAATTGGCTAAACAACTGTGTAGCAAGAGGTTTGGCTGTTTTACAAAATTGTCGCTGACTGTTATATTTGTTATTTTGATTGTTATTAATAATGATTATTTATAGGGAGCCTGCGACGCCTTCCTCGCTACAAAAGCTGGACACGGCGCGACCATGGGATAATTCAAGCTCGCAAGTAATTTTACGAGCCGAGTCAACGTTGTCAGGAATCTTGAGATTGTTGAACGCGGATCACAACAAGATGCAAGACGCGTTACTTGGCATGCTTCAGCAAGTGCTGAGTGGACAAAGTTTCGAGCTCATGCTGGCTGTTGCCACTGTCGAAGGCAAATTAAAAACATTCGTAAGCAGACTTATCAAGTTTAACGAAAACAGTAAAGCTCCGATCGAAGGTGTTGGTGGAGCCGGTGGCAAGAACTCAGAGATACGATCGCCGTTGTTTGATATTTCATTCGTGATGTTGTGTTACATTGTACAAAATTATGGATCTGATGTAAGTATATATTAGCAGGAACCTTGAAATCACACGGAATCATTCATTCGTTTATTTACTAATTGATTTCTTCTTTTACAGGTGGTTCTGGAAGAAGGAAGTGATTCATTTTTTGAACAATGGGTTCGCGAATGCATGCCAGAACGTGGAAAACCAAAGTCGCCCCATAAGATGCTCCAAAGTTTGGACGCGACTAGAGTTGACTTGTTGCTGCAACAGATTGACTCAGGACACGCTGATTTAAAAGCCGACACGAGTACAAAGTGGCATGTCACGTGTCAATCTGCAATGGGAGCCGTCAAAGAACTGCTCTGTGCCTGGGAGAGCGGTGTGTTGGGTGCAGCTGATGTTAAACGAGCATTGGATGGTTTGCGCGCGACTGCTTGTTGTCTTCCTATTTGTGCCGCTGCGTGGCTTTGCGCACACATGAGTATTACACATCAGGATGCCTTTTTGAAACCAATGAACATGGTACAACAGTTTCTTACGCCTTTGCCCGGTGACGAGATGCCTGATTATTACAAGGAACAGTATGTATATTCGTTCGAACTTTTATTTTTTCCTATTTCTTTGTCACTAAATAATAATTTATTCATTCCATTTATAATATTTCAGATTAAGTTTAATGAATCAAATCATACGAAAGATGCAATATGATGTACATCCACCGACTCAATCAAAAACCAAAATTTTTTCACTTTCAAGCAGGTGAAAAAGATGAATTCTTTTTAATTTTAATTGTTTGTATTTATTATTAGCACTAAAATCATTTAAATCATTTCAGTATCGTCTCCCGACAACCAATACTTGAGGAGCTACAAGTTACCTGGCAAGGAATTCACCAATGCGGTTGGATAGACATTCAAGCGATGCAATCATTGGAAGCTCTGCTCAACACCGGTGGTTCCAAATGGTTTGTTTCAAATTTGGTTAAAGAGGTTATCAAATTTAACTATCAAGAAGACCTGGATCGCGCAGTGGACATAGCATTTGCAATTTTTCATCTTGACATTGAAAATTGTACTTTGGATTTAGTCAACGATGTTCTGCCTCAATATTTGTATAATACTTTGCAGTAAGTTTTTATCATTTCAAATGTTTTTCATCATTATATAAGTAATAATGAAAAATTATATATAAATAATAATTCAATCCATGATTTTTTGCAGAAGTGAAGAGCTAGTGGAACCGCAATCTTCTGTTTTGGCAAAATTGTGCGTTTATTGTATATTTTCGACTTTGGAATATAACAATACAAATTCAAAGCACGGTAACAACCGAAAAAGGACACACCGAGATTTGGACGCGGAAGAATTGGATGCCCTAGGTGTGCCAGCGAACAAAATATTGCGACTCAACGAAGCGGGGGACAGCAATCCAATATTTGTCGGTAATAATTCGCCGCAGTCGCAAACTCTGATGACCAACGGCAAAAAGAGCGTTGTACTGAGGGAACTATTGTTGGCAGCTGTGAAAGACCTCTTTAACAATTTTATGTACTTGGCCAGTAGAAACGGCGAGGTCACACAAAAGACTTATTTCATTTTACAATTTTTACACTTGATGGTACAGTGCGGCGGGGACAGGGCTAGAATTGTTTTGCACGAAATGCCACAGTCCTTAGTTCCTTGCTTGCTCAAAGCGTTACCCGAATTTTTCACCACTGACTTGTTGTTGAGACTATATGACATTCAAACGGCGCCAGGCCGCAGAGTGACTGCGCGCGATCTCTGCATGCTGCGCAACATCAAACTGAAATCGTTTAACTGATGATGTATATTCTTCATTCACTCGTTTCTTTGCATTCCTATCAATGCAACAATCTCTAACAATGCGATGAAATTAATAAATATTTATCCACAATTGATAAACAACTGTATTTGAATTTTTATTTCACCAGTAACTTTTAGACACAGTTGTCCATTGTTTATTGCCATAATTTTTGTAACGCGATTTGCTTGATGCATTATCGACTGTACTTAACATTAAGTATTGTACCTTTCACATCGAATCAAACACCCATTTCGTATAACACGTAAGCTAGTTTTTTTTTATTTATTTTTATTATCATTATTTTTACTTTATAAACGCTGTGATGATATTCACTAAATATGAGAAATAAAAATCTGCACTGATAAATTGATAGTCAGAAATAAATAGAATAATTCATCTTGATATATATATATTACTGATTTAAAATACTGATTTTTTGTTGTCGCTCAGTACACACTGTGGAGTAATTCAGCTGAGATTGTAGAAATTAAATCGAAAAGGCAGTTTTCTTCTGATCTAACACGCTACGCGTTATACAAATCTCGTATTAATTACGGTTTATAATTCGTGTAAGCATCAGAGTTATTTGGTTGTATATAATATAAACGGAGTACATATTCGTTATTTCGTTTCCATCTGTTCATACGTTCTAACTGAGTGTTATAAGCAAAATTTATTATATTTAAATTGTTATTTAAAAAAAAACAAAAAACAAAAAAAAAAAAAAAACAACAGAACTAAGTTTGTTTTTATGAAAGAAGAAACAAAAATGTTCACTCAAAAATCACTTTTGAGACAATGTTGTGTTGTCGAACGGTAAACATATAGACAATCACAAGTAGAAAATAACATATGATATAAAACGTGCAATCTATAACCTTTCATTATTTACAATACATGTCAGATCTCATTTATTTCACGGTTATTATAGCGCGCACATTTTATATTGTTCATAAAAATTAATACTAATGAGATTACCACTTATGAACGCATGTACTCGTAATCGTATTCTCGCAATGGTACAAAAGTTTCCTTTATGGATTGCGGTGATGCCCAACGCAGTACGTAATGCGGTCCGCCAGCTTTGTCATTCGTTCCAGACATTCGACTTCCTCCGAAAGGTTGCTGACCCACTACCGAACCAGTCGATTTATCGTTGATATAAAAATTGCCGGCAGTGTACTTAAATTCTTCGAGGGCTCGAACAGCCCATTCCCTGATAAAATAAAAATTGGTTAGTTAAATAAATAAACATTAAATCACTAACCAATTTACAATTTATTGTTTATAATACTCACTTATCTTGAGAGAATATCGCTCCCGTTAGAGCATAAGGGGTGGAACTTTCAACCAATTTCATTGCGTCATCTAATTTGGCATCGTTATAGACATAAATGGTTAAAACTGGTCCAAAAATTTCTTCAGTCATTATTTTATCCTTGGGATTTTTCGTAACAATAATCGTTGGTTCAATAAAGTATCCTTCACTGAAAAATAGAACAAAAAAAAAAATCAAACAAAAACAAAACAATAGAGAAAATGAATAACAATTTTGTTGAAACATTCATCATTTATGGACAACGTACGAATCATCATAATTTCCTCCTCCAATGATTTCTAAATCTCTAGAACTTTTTGCATGCTCAATGTATCCGGAAATGCGTTTGAATGCCGTTGAATCAATGACAGCTCCAGTGTATACAGTAAAGTCCCTTACATCGCCAATTTTCAGACGATCTCGAATTGATAAAAGACCTTCCTTGATCTATGAAGAGAAAAGAACGTATACCGTATAAAAATAAATTCTAAAAAAGCATAAATATAGGGGAATTAAGGTGATTTTTTACCTTCGGCCACAATGATTGGGGCACGTACATTCGACTGCAGGCAGAACACTTTTGACCATTGAACTCGAACGCACTTTTGATTGTACCTGCGACAACGCTATCCACGTCAGCACTGGGGTGAATGAAATGGAAATTTTTGCCTCCACACTCGCCAATGAGTTTGGGATAGTTTTTGTAGATGTTGATGTTGCTACCGACTTGAGACCACAGTCGGTTGAAGGTAGGCACGGAACCAGTGAAGTTGATGCCAGACAAGTACGGCGAAGAAGTGACCGTGTCACCGAAATCTGGCCCGTGACTTGGAACGAAGTTAACCACACCCGGTGGTACACCGGCTTCTTTGCAGATTTTGAAGATCCACCAGTTTGATAAAAGCGCGGTGTCGGATGGTTTCCACAAAACTGCGTTGCCCTGCAGTTGAAATAGGTAATTCATAAGAATTTGACGATTTTTTTTATACAAAGTTGAAATATTTCAAGATATACAAATTTCAGTTAATTAGAAGCGCGAACCATCAAAGCAGGTGTATAACTCAAATTTCCACCAATGGCAGTGAAATTAAACGGCGAAACAGCGGCGACAAAGCCGTCCATTCCTCGATAGCGCATCGAGTTGAGTGTCTCGGAGGGTTTCGTCGAGATCGGCGAGTATTTGATGGCTTGCTTCAAAAAGTATCCGTGCATCCTGAAGAAATCGATGAGCTCGGCTGCGCTGTCGATCTCTGCTTGGATCACGCTTTTACTCTGTCCCAACATCGTTGCGGCATTCAAATGTTGTCTGTACTTGGTTGCCATCAAATCCGCTGCACGCAACCATATTTCCAATCGCTCTTCTATCGGACGCTTCTCCCATTCTCGTTGGCTTTTTACTGCCACGTTTATTGCTTTCTTGATCAAATCCTTGCTGGCGTAATAATATTTTGCTATCTTCTGCTTATGATTGTGGGGCTGAAACAATTTCAATTATATTTTTGTTACAAATTTTACTTCAAAAACAAATTCAGACAATCTGATAGCCTACCATGATTTGATATCTCGGAGATCCTGTTCTAATCTCCTCGGAACCTATAACAAGTGGAACTTCTTGACAATCATTCGCCATCTGGTCGAGCACTTTTTCCAGCTCCTCGCGTTCTTTGCTCCCTTTTTTGTAACTTAATATCGGCTCGTTTTCGAGTGGAAATTCTTTTGGGTTTGGAACGGGCACTATTGAACCAAAACATCTTGCGGTCAATCTGAAACAGATTAATATGCATCACAAAACTGAATAATCAATTTGTATCGATCGCCTTTTATGTCTTTATTTATCTTCATTTCGTCATTTATATTTATGTCCCAACCATCTGGTAAAGAGGCTCTTTGCAATAATACCTCATCATTTAACAAAATCAGATTAAAAATGATCTCAAAAATACTTGACAAAAATGTAGGCAAAGTCTTCCAGAAATAGTTGCCCCAGATATTTATTTATGCAATGAGCCTTATAACTCTCTCTCTCTCTCTCTCTCTCTCTCTCTCTCTCTCTCTCTCTCTCTCTCTCTCTCTCTCTCTCTTTCTCTCTCTCGTTCTATATCTTTGTATCAGACAGTTCATAAAAAACATGTACTTGAATTCATTTTGTTAGCAAATATTATAAAATATTATAAAAATTTTTTTTTTCATAATATTGTTTTGCAAAAACTGATATAACTTTTATCAATAGTATGTGTTACCAATGACATAATTTTGCATCGAATAATGCTTTGAAAAATTTGTCTCTTATTGAAAAGAGGTTAATTAAAACGAAAATTCTAATTTTCTTGTTACAGAAAATCAGGTCTCTCAAAAACAGGATATTGCAAGATCATCAAACCGGAAGTGGAGGTTTCTAATATCGGTCGTTTTTTGCCTAATATTATCGCAAATGTAAAAAATACAAAATTCCGATTGAATATGTTTACAGTATTTAGCATTGTTAACTAGCGATTACAGACAAATTGTGCAAACGCTGAAGAAACGCAAAAAAATATAATATGTGCATTAGAAATGACTTTCTAATGAATAGACACATACGAATTTTATCTGAAGCTTAATATAGAGTAGAAAAAACATGACAAAGGTATTTTTAATTGTTCATTCATATTTTCAATTATTTTATTTCGTTTATAAAACATTTAAATTACATGTTCATAATGAAGAACAATTATTACCAAAAAATATTTATACATTTACTAGAACATTTATAAATTTGTTATCACGCTATTATGAATTATTGTTTCTAATGACCATTGAAATCAAGATCAATGTTAAAATTTGCACTGTTAAATTTACACTGGAATTCTTCACATTCAGATATATACCGCCATATAATATGTATGGAATTTCTTATTTTTATATTCAAATCAACAATGTGGTTATCACATAGTTTTGCAAAAACAGATGTTGATTTTCATAACAAAATTAACATTTAACATTATCATCAATTTTGTGAAATCGTAATATTTTGTTGATATGGATAAACAATTTGAAAATGCGTATGAATAATAATTGTTCCGAGTACTTAGCATAACATACTTTTGTGATGAGGTGAGAAATGTACAGATGCGACTACTCAACATGATTTTCTCAATCCAACACACGGTCTCTTGTTGTACTACTTATTAATTGTAGTGTTTGACATCCAATAATGTACAGCCTCACACATCAATCTACACTGTTTTAGCTTTTTAAAATTATCAATTGGTAGAAGCTTGAAAAACTAGCTGACTTGACGCACTATCAAGAATACACTTAATGATCTTAGGACATTGGTTAAAACGAGTAACCATCAAGTATATCGTGAACTCCCTGCTCAGGATGTGTCCAGTGTTGCCAAATGTAGAACAGTTTAGGCTTTTTCCATTCACTTTCTCTCTCTCTCTCTCTCTCTCTCTCTCTCTCTCTTTACTCAAACTCTGGCTGTTGCGTTGCTGCACTCTTCTGTCGAATCGTTTTCGCGCGTTTGCACTTAAAAATTTATTATTAAAACGACAAATGTTTTATAAATTTGTGAGAGCAGCACACACACACACACACACATATATATATATATATATTTTTTTTTTCTATAGATGTGTCAAATTAATTTAACGCAGCAAAATAATGTAATAAGTAAACTAATCTTTAACAAATGAAAGCAACGTCGTTTAATTGCTGCATTCAAAAAGGACAACAAACAAATGTTATCAAACCAAAACTCGAGAAAAGAACTCAAGGTCTTGTCATTTACATCTGCATGAACAAATTGTTAATTAAACCTTGACTGTTGATTGATGAATAATATTGAAATGAAGCATTCCTCCTATAAATAACAAACATAATTAACTTGCCAAATGAAATAATTCAGAGGTAATAAATTGAATATTAAATTTTATTGGTTAAAGATATATAAATAATAATGCATTTAAACACGGTTGGATAGTCGTGTTATGATTCGGATAATATATCTTCCAGAGTTTTGTCGTCCTGCAATGGCGAGTGTCCGAGCGTGTGATCACTTTCCAAGAACTCCCTTAGTTCTGACTCCAAATCGGGCACACTTGAAGTTTCAGTTGTACTGAGCAGATTGTTATTGTTGTTACTATTATTGTTGTTAGTCTGGTTGTGAGTCATGGGGGTTGCGATCTGCATTTGATTACTGGCTATAATGTTCAACGGCTCATTTTGCTGGCCGACAGATGCCGCTGCAAGCATCGTGGAGGCATTGTCCATTGTGGAGGGTTGCGCAGACATGAGGCTCTCAGTCAACTCGTTATCTTCCGCAGACGAGGAGGATGATTGCCTGATGATTGCACTTTCAGGCAACATTCGTTCGACTCCGTCGAGAGATACGGCGCCGACTGGAGCAATTCCCATGGCTCTTCTAAGACCTTCTACCGGGGCGATTGTCGAAGGTGGTAACTTCTTTGCTATCATTGTCAAATTGTCGGTTATCTTTTCGGCGAGCGATACTTCAGGGTCTTGGGGTTTGAGTACGTTGGCTAAGTGTGCGGGTGGTGGCAACGATAACCGATTGTGTTGCACCTGACGGAGGTTGCCTAGTAACTGGGCTGTGTCATCCAGTCGGTTTTGCAGAGCCGTCTTTTCATCATAACTATTGAGTTGTTCGTCTAAACATAAAAGAAATAGTATTAGATTGTTATAAAGATATTCAACAAAGTCGGAGCAATGACTAATAAATAAACTGGAAGTGACCACTTACCGACACTGTCCAAGAAATTGACGTCAATACCAAGTTCGGACAAAGTTTTAAGCTGGTGTACGTCCACTTTGATCTTATCTAGCTGGATATTTCGATTAACATCAGGTTGGATCGGCTTGGACAAAAGAAGAGAATGAATCTTGTCCTCCTCCTCCTTGAGCTTTTTCTTCTCCTCGATGACCTTCTTGGTCTTTCTATGATCCCCGTTTGTGAGTATGTCCAACAAATCATCAACTATCGTAACCGTATAATCACAGCCTTTGGCGAAATCAATGATGGATTCAGCATATTGTGCAGCGTTCTCATCGCCATAAGTCTGATAGACGAGATCAGACTCTTCTTTAGTGAGGTTGGCAAAGGTCGAATCATAATTTGGAGCATAAGAGCCGAAGGCTCCGTAGTAAAGAGGTTTTACGGGTTTTGACATGTTCCTTCGGTCCTCCCTAAAGCCAGCCAAAGCCCCGGTTCCGTGTGTCAGTTTGCCTATCAATTGTCCAAGCGAGACCGGCCTCTGATTCGTTCCAGGAATGACTCCGTCTCCAGGTACGATGATTTGCAAGCTCGTTGTACCATCCTTCTTCTGCCTAAGGAATCCCATTTTGGAGCTCACCCGTTTGATGCTGAGTTTCTCCGCGGCCGCCTCGGCAGCGCCCTTCACTTGCTGCAAAATTTCCTCCGGCGTCAGGTCGTCCGGGATCGCTTCGAATTTGCTGAGGTTCGCCAGTCTGCTCTTCCTCTGGTTCTCCTTCCTCAATTCCTCCGCTTCTTCGTTTCTCTCCTCCTGTTCCCTCTCCTTCTCTATTTGCTCCTCGGTCATTGGCACATCCGGATTGTTCGGATCCTCGGCGCCGAGCTCGAAGCCAAGTTCGTCCCTGCTGATGTCGCTCATATAAGTCAAAACTGGTCTGAGTTGCTTCAACTTGTCAGGCGTCACCATCTTCAATCCAACATGGAGCAATTTTTTCGCAGCCTTGTAATAGATCGTGTCAGACTGATTGTAAGTTGTTGCGTTGTTACACATGAGCTTAAAGTCATCAACGAACTCGTTAAGCGTGGCGTAATTGTTGTCGTCAATCTTTTGCTTGATCGTGCTGAAATCCATCGGACTGGTGATGATTTGCGAGTACCCCGGAGCGATATTATCGGTCACGGGCCAAGCAAAAAATTGTTGCGGATCACGCTTCTCCATTGACCTCAGAAGGTGCTCTAGTAGTCGCTGCAGCGGCGTCTTCTCCGCAATTTTACGCAGAACGCAGCTTCGCGGTTCTCTATGCGGCGAGAGTGCATTGTTGCTTGGCTTCTGATCTTGTTGCTGTTGCTGCTGTTGTCCGCGCTGAGGCGTGCCAATCGTCTGCTTCTTTGCAGCCGGCTCGCCATGATTGTCGTCATCAATCGACTCCTGACTAGACTCGTCGCGTTTCCTCTTCTTCTCCTTGTGATGGTGCTTGTGGCGCTTGTCCTTTTTCTTTTTTTTCTTCTTAAGCTTTTTGTGTCCAATGTAACGGTCGTACTCTGACTCGCCCGGGTTCACGAAAAAGTTTGCCTGCTGCTGTTGTTGTTGTTGTTGTTGTTGCTGTTGCTGCTGCTGTTGCTGTTGCTGCTGCTGCTGCTGCTGCTGATGGTGGTGGTGGTGGTGGTGGTGGTGGTGCTGCTGCTGCTGGTGTTGTTGCTGCTGAAAATGATGCGACAGCATTGCGTTTGCGTTAGGAAGGTCGTTGCCACCACTTCCCCCGCCTACCTTCAGGATCAACTTCAACGCTGGTGGCTTTTCCTCTATCGAGTACTGCTCCTCTGTAGACATAAAATTGGTACGTTTTAAATGCTCGTTTCACATGCACAAAATACTACACAACAGCAACTCACAAGCAACAAGCTCTAAAGCGTTACTATTTATCAGTATAGTTGTTAACATGCAACGATGAAATTATCTTGCAGAAAGAATTAATAATTAAAGACGTCACACGACATTAATTATTTATTCGTTCATTTATGATAATGATACAGAGTGTCTTTTGTGGCCGATTAGAATTGCGTTTGAATTAACAAACTTAGCTGTTTATATAATGGTGGTATGTAAGGATAAAAAAGAAACAGTTCTTTGTCTTCTGGCGAACAAACTGGCAAAATTGAAGGAGGTGAAAAATTAATAAACAAAATTTGTTCCAAGAGTAATTGTATAATAACATGTATATATATATATATATATATATATATATATATATATATATATATACACCTTGATATAAAAATAAAGCAAAGCGAATGGATGTAACTATACAAATAATGCTGGTTTCGGTAAAGCCGGCTATGAGTGCAATGTTTTCGATTGGTTATACATGTACATATGAGAGAACGAAATTGAGTTTAGTTACGCTGCTGTTATATATTCAACTGGTATTAATTGCGATTATAATTAAAATAACAATAACAGTAAATAATAATGATGATGATAATAATAATAAATAATAATGATCAAGTACTAATCCACGAGACATTTTAATTAAGGGCAACGTCAGCATATTCGAATTATTTTAGGATTATCGCTAGCTTTGTTGTTCGTGCAGCTAATATCCTCACTTACTTCCGCGTCACACCTGTCGCTGCAGAACCTTGTTTACTTTTGATTCCGCTTCATCTACCTTCAATCTCTCTCAGTTTTGCCCGCTGACAAAATGCAGTCAATTATCCTGTGCGCATCATTAAACTATCAGTACAAGTACCATTCATTACTTCTTTTCTCTTTATATCATATTTTTATCATAATTTTAACAATTTTTGTTCAATTTTTGTACAGTGTCACTGTGTTTGATAATTCATCGTTATTTATACAATAAATTGTTTAATCATGATTTTTAATTTGAATCAAATAATTCGAATACAACTGTTTGCGATTTTATTTTGTGTTACAAATACAGCAAAGATTTAATATATATTGACTTGTATATTTTGTGACTCCATTAGTGCTCTAGTCTCATTGGATGTGAGAAAAAAAAACAAAAAAAAAATATATATATATATATATGAAAAGAATGTGACAAATGAATTGAAGAACTACTTTTATCATCCAACACCATTTATGATGTTTGATAATTGAAAATGTTAACTAAGAGATGACAAATTCACCCTATGACTGATGTTGAATGAATGATACAACAAACTCCAATGATTTCATTATCTTTGTCTTGATATTGAATGAAGACTTTTTACAACAGTCAATGTAAAATCATTATATTCAGCAACATTATTCTCCGGTAGAAAATAATGATACAAATAATTATCTTTATACATGATTTTACATTTTTTTGTTGACGAATGATAACCTGCAAAAAGCATCGTGAAAATCATGCTGAACATTTTGATAGGTTTCATAGGTACATGTTTATATAATAATTATAATCAAATAATAGTAACAAGAAAAATTGAATAATAATAATAATAATAACACAAGTAATAATATACATAATAAAAAATTGAATCGAATAATCATTTGTTTAGGAAAATTATGAATCGAATTTTAAGAGTTCCAAACAATAACTATATATTGAATTGAACGAAAAAAAATGTTTTAAATCATTTTGTTTGATTCAATAATTCAAATTTTGTAATAAAGACAACTACATCTTTTCATTTCATAATTAAAATAGTAAGAGTAAAAACTAAAAGACATTTTTTTGAATTTCATAAGAGTTATTAAAGAAAATTTGACACATTATGACATTAAAATCTGACATAAACATTGTATGTATATTTACCAGTGTTTTTATTGCAAGAACCTAGTATCTGTCCGTGTTTTTGTTAATAACGATTATTATTATTAAATTTGACACATACACCACCCATGAAACCCATATGTATTTTATAAGGGTAAACAATATTGTTCATCCTAAAAATAAATATTTATCTGTGAAGTTGAAGATGAATCAATGTAACTAAAACTACCATATAAGATTTGGAAATGCAATTTTTTTTTTCACTTAATATAATATATTGATGTTAGAACATCATTTCAACAGGAGTAAGAGGAAAAGAAAGAAAGAGAGAGAAGATGGCAGCAACAAATTTATTTGCTTGTTTCACTATGCTCACCTGATCGTTCTCGTTTGTGCTTTTTGTGTTTCTTCGTGTTTGAACCCATGGTTTATAGTTAACACTGCCGTGACTAATATTCACTAGTTTGTACCCTTATAATTTTTTACAAACCATCTGTGTAAACAATCACAATTCCAGTAGCGTTGCTACGAGTGTCGCCGAAGCGTCGCCATTATTCCAATCATAAACTCTGCACTGTTGCCAACTTGACTACAATACTACTCATCAACTTTTTCTTTCTACACATCATAACCTCTCATCACTTTTTGTTTCAATTTATAATAAATGGTCGAATTGAATAAGTCACATTCATTGTAAAAATTCTAGATCTAAAACTATTAACTTTATTCTTTAATAATTCTTTTTCTCTATTATATTATGTATTATTAAAAACAACAGAGGCGTATGAACATGTACACTGAAACAGTTCGTGGGGCGACCTCTAGAGGCGCTGTTTAACCTTTGTCCCTCGTCATCGTCCCCACGATCTGCTACTATAACCACAGTGCAGTTTTGTTTTTGAATTATTAAGGTTATGTTTCTGCGGCAACGAGAAACTATTGTTGTAGATGACACTAGTAGGCAGATCAGTGCTGCAGCAAGCAAAGAGTACTGTTGAGACACTAAATAAAAATTTTCTGGTTGAACATCATCCTGTTTGAATTGTGAGAATAGTCATTTACAGAAGGTGACAATGGCGGAGAAAGTACAAAAGCGTTCGGAAGATTTGATTCCCGTTCTGGCAGAACTTGAAAGGATCTTACTCTTCAGCAAACCCGAAATCAGGTAATTTAAGGTTATAAACATTGCACTTATAAAAACACGTGTTTATATTTTTGTCTGATGAATTCGATTTGTTTAAATATATTTTCAGTAATATCATCAAGAAAATCAAGGCTTATGAATATAAAATTCAAAGGGTGTCTAAAAACAAGGAGGATTATTTGACTTATATCAAATATCTGATGGGTCTGTTGAAGTTGATCAAAACACGCAGAAATGTGAGTATCATTCAAGTTTGGTTCAAGCTTGAATTGATGAGCACTTGATTACGCCGATGTTTGCTTGTAATGTTATTAATCACTGTTCATAGAAACATGGAAACAAGGAGAAAATATCGACAATAGATTACAAAGTGTTGGGCAAAGTCAACAATTTATATCAGGAAGCAATATTTACTTTCCAGGATGACGTCAGATTTTGGATGTTGCATATACAATTTTGTAAAAAGGCTGTAAGTATGAAAAATGGTATGAAAAACTTCATAAAGTCAGCTTGTTAAACAAAATGTTTTGGTCTTGCAGAAATACAAGAATCCGGTCCCTCGTATGATCACGAGAATGTTGCAAGTGCATCAAGACAAACCTGATTGTTGGTTTGTTGCGGCCATGTGGGAAAAGGAAGAAAACAACAACATGAAGGCCGCAGAGGAAGTTCTACTCAAAGGCATTAACTTTCACCCCGAGGCTGAATCTCTGTTAAAGAACATTTTCAAGTAATTTTAGTAATTAACGTGTTATGCTGAAATGAAAGGAAAAAATTGTGAATTCTAATTAAGTCAGTAAAGTTGGTACATTATTTACATTATTTTGTTCTAGATTGACTTTAGAAATAGCAGTGCAGAAACAAAAAGAAGCTGATAGTTCTGAGACTAAAGATGAATCGGCACACGACCCCGTCAATGAGTATATCAAAAAGAGCGAGGTTATTTACTTGCATGTTTTGAGCAAACTGAAAAATGTCAAAACGATTATTGAGCTTCTCAATATCGCCAAAGACTTTCCCAAAACAGAAGGTTTACAACAAAAGATCTTGACGTAAGTACACTCTATACGCTTATGAAGAATATTTTTCCGAGGAAGTTTGTTTTTAATTGTAAAAAGTTACTTTTTATTACAGTGATCTGTTTCAACACTTTAAAGACGAGCCTTTAGTTTGGGACACGTTTGCTCGCCGTGAACTCGAAGGCAGACTGCCGCGGCCGTTGTTTCATGAACTGAGCATCGACGTTGACAAACATGACAAAGATTCTCCCAAAAGTCGAATTACTTTATGCAATGAAGTTTATCAACAAGCAATCAAAAAGTTTAACAATGAAGAGATCTGGTCTCTTTATCTGAATACACTGATCAAAATCAACAAGAACAACAAAACTTTGCCCAATTTCAAAAGAAAGTTACTGAGAAACGCGTTCATGACTGGGCACGAAACGCGAAAACTCACTGAAGATTGTTACTTGTGTTGGGTGAGTGTTAAACTGTGACTTTTGTCTGATATAACGAAAGTGTAATTAAAAATTTAATCTTATGATTTTTAATTGAATTACAGATTAACATAATTATTAATGGAAACGGAGAGAAGGTTTCCAATGAAAAAGTACAAGAAGTTATGGAAATGGCCACAGACGCATGTCCAAACAGTGAAGAATTATGGAATGCAAGACTCAAGTATCTGTTGTCGATTAATGATAAAAATGCTGCCGACGTTTTCAAAAAGGTACCGACAAAACCAACTATTTATTACTCAGTTAATAAACGATATCAGATTATTGATTTTAAAACAATTGTTTGTTGCATTTAGGCTATACAGATATTAGGAAAGAATTCTTTGCAATTGTGGAAGACAAATCTACTCTACATTCAAACTAAATCGCCGGAAAAAATAAAAGAATTTTTCGAAACAGCTATGAACGCAAATCCAACCATAGCTAATGCAATGAAGCCAGTATATCTCGAGTGGTTGGTTTTGAATGAAGGTAGGTGAACAAGCTTTTGCATTTGTTGTCATTTTGTCAAACATTTTAACTGATAAATTCTTTTGAATGATTTAGGGATTGAAAAAGCAAGAGCCGTGTACAAACAATACTTCAACGTCCCACCGTTTTGTCAAGAAATTCATACCAAAATGGCAGAGCTAGAAACAATGCAACTTGTTATGGACCAAAAAAGCGCTCGCTATCCTCACGAAATAGCCGTGCAACAGTTTGGTAAAACTAACATGGAGGTGTGGTTGAATTACATCAAGTTTGAATTGAGGTACGGAATTCCCAAGAATGTATCCAGCTTACATAATCGAGCGATCAAAACTTTGAAACCAACTTTAACTGCCGAATTTACCAAGAATTACAGTCTGCTGATAACTAACTTTGGTGTTGAAATAAATTAAGACTGAACATAATAATCGATTAATTATGATCGAAGCTTCAAATTTTATTATATTACATATAAATTATACATTGTCATGTATTGTAGTGTTGTTTCGCTTGTATATATAAACACTATATCACCTTTGAGAAGTGTATTTCATTTACTGAAAACAAATCATTAAATGTGCCTAGTAAGTGCGCAAACCCGTGATATGAATTTAAGCTGACATTGTGACAAATTTTAAGCTTGAATTTGCATTGTTTATTTTAAGCTTGATTATTATCTCCAGTATCCAATGGACATCTCGTGTCGAGACACATGACATCGGTCATGAGGCTGTGTCCTTTATTGTCCAACTCTTTTTCCAATTTAATCAACTCAGCTTCTAAATTTTTATACGCTTCCCTTAAAAATAATTTTATGTTAATTTTTTCACGTTACCATATTCATTTATAATGCCTGTTTTTGTGATTGCAAATTATCTTACTTTGTTTCTTGGTACTTGCGAGTTAAATTTTCTTTCATCTGATGTAAATTGATAATTTCCTCTCGCAGACCTTCTTCAACTTCGTCCCTACAATTTTCTGATTTGGGTCTGGATTGTCGATTGCGAAAACGATTTTGTGCGTACTTCAGCTCTTCATCTTTTTTAAATATTGCCTTTTCCAATTCCCCGACTTCTTTAAATAAAACATCCATCTCATTTTGTACCTGAAATTCAGTTAGTTAATGACAAATGCCAATTCAATTTTCGATTCAAATCAAATCACCTTAAATTTACGCCACTCCAATTCACTTTTAACTTTTCGCGTCTGATGTATTCTTTTTCGTAATGCAAAATCAGTTAATTCTTTGATCACTTTGATATCATTTCTTGCGGAATTTCGCGTTATCCTTAGGCCGTTTTTAAAATCAAAAGTTTCGCTCAACTCTTTTACCGCCACATTCTTCAAGTTACGACAATGTTCCAGCCAAGATTCGTATGAAATTATACTGTAATTAATTTACTTAGTTTGAGCTAATATCTTAAAACAACTGTTGTATAAATAATTATGAATTTGAAGACAATCTTTTACGTATTGGCAGTGTCTAAATTTTCCGGTACGAAATTCAGGCTGCTTTTATCAATGGAAATCAAATTTTTGCGGTCAATATCAATGGCAGTGTTCTTGGCTTCTAAGTCAAGTTTTAAAAGGTGTTTTATATTTTCGAGGGAATCCAGTTTTTCATGTGTAAGGTTGATTCTGAAATATAAAGGATTGAAACCAAAACTTATTGAGCCTAAAATCAATAAATAAATCATTAAAATAAATCAAATTTGACCTCTGAGTCAAAGCTTCCTTAGCTTTTTCGATGACATTTAATTCATCTTTCAATGTTGCCGCTGCATCGTCTTGAGTCAATTCTGTAGGACGCCGACTATCTCTGATGGAAATACATTGTGTTACAACTTGCAGAGGGAGGAAAATCTGATCTAACTCGTTTTCTGTTTTGAATTTCTCTTCCAACAAAACTTTGAGTTCTGAATCAACTTTTTCATGCAATTTCTTCATTTCAGAATGCCAACTTGTGATTTCAATAATTCTGGATTGAAAATATAGTTTTAGTGAATATAATCATTCAATTTTGCAAATTTAAATATCAATTTTATTATTATAAGAAAAAGACACAAATTAATTTGCAACAAGTTTTTGAGTTTACCGTTGTGCAATTTTTGTGTTTGTCACATAAGTGTTCCAGTTAGAAGTAATTTCAGCCTCACATCTGAGAACTCTCCCACACTGCCGGTTATTAAATGCATCCTTTGATGATATTTCTGTTGACTGATGGATTTCATGTTGTTTAGAATACCATTCTGACATTCCTGTCAGCAAAATTGAATACAACATTAATAACCAGTGATAAACAATAATTAATTTAATTCGAACTAGAAAGAAGAATTCACCGATTGGAATTATTTGTTCAGAAGTTGTTATTATGTTTTTCCTCATGGTGTTAAATATTTGTGAGCTATGAAGAAAAATGAGCAAAGAATTGTTACAAATTGTAGACACTTAGTTTATTTAAGATAAACAATCATGTTGCTGCAGTAACCGTTGTCAGGATCCAATTTTCTGAAACTATTGCTTGATGTAAAATTGTATTTCTTTTTGAGATCGCATTCCAAATAAAATAATAAAAATATAGCTTAATAAATTCCTAAAATAATTTATTTTAGGAATAATATTTTTGAATCAAATTATGCAGAATGTGGCGTAGCGCAAAAATCGGAGTTAAATAAAAAATGAGCGCGAATTTTGAAAATATACTCAAATTTAAGTTAAAGTTAAGTAAATTTCGTTTCATTTTGCAAAAATGTCCAAATTAACAATCGACGTAAACAAACGAAAATGAATTAATGAATTTTACACTCTTATTTGATATATAATATGTTTTACAATTGTATCATTCTTAAATCAAAAAGGAAAATAATTGTTTTCGTATAAAAAGTTAAAATCTTAATCTGATAAATCAATCAAATAAAATAAAATCTTTTGATTATTATGGGAAAACTTTCACTCATATAAACGTTTAAGTAAAAGTTATCATACACGTTAAAACGCACCTTTACTACTGAGGTCGTTGTGACACATGCAAGTGTCAAACTTAACCTCAAATCGTATACTTGCATAAAATTGAGTCTTCTAAATATCGTTCTTTTTAAAATATACAAACATGTCAGTGCAAATGTTTACTCCTGCTGAAACAATTATTGAATCGAACGAAAATTTTGACGCAAGTAATTTACACGAAACACAAATAGACAATATACCAGATAAATATGACCTAGAATTGTGTGTCAACTGGATAGAAGCACGAGGATTAGAAAGGGTAAATATATCAAATACGATTCATTCTTTCTCTACAATATTTGTTTATAATGTTTCATCGCAAACATAAAACATTTTCAAATAATAAATAGATCTTTGAACAACTGAACTACACACGTCTTCAAAATTGATATTTTTAAACCAACCGTAAAACTTGATGACTCAAAAACAATAAAAGCATGAAATAAATATTTTACTTTTCATCATTACAATAATTTGCATGATTGTTAATTTATGGATAGTAATTTAAGTTCTTCTTTTTTTCAGGTATGTTTACAATTTCCGGATCACCTTTTGCCAGATTCCACCAATATTGGGTTGTATTTGAAAAAGAGACTTAAAAGAGACGTTTATATACTCGGTGACACATCTTATGGGAGTTGCTGTATAGATGATGTTGCTGCGAGACACATTGATGCGGATGGAATCATCCATTTTGGTCATGCCTGCCTCAGTCCAACAACCAGGTTGCCGGTTTATCATGTTTTCCAAAAAAATGCCATCAATGTCGATCAATTTTGCAACGAGTTTCAATCGAGATTTTCTGATTACTCTGCAAAAATTATCCTGTTCTATGACGTCTCTTACGCTCATGCGATTGATCAAGTCTCAAAAAACTTGATGAGCCAATACAAAAAGCTTGTTGTTACGAAACTTAATTGCACATCGAACTGTCCAGACGTGGACGAGAAAGAACAAAATTCTGTAGTCTTAGGCAGATGTTATGAATTAGAAGGTGAAAGCAAGACGAGTGATTATCAAGCGGTATTTATTGGCTCGAAAGAGAAAACCCTGATGAACTTAGCAATTTCTATTCCTGTTTCGATGTGGAGTTTCTACGACTGTCAGAGTGGAAAGTTGGAGCAGGTTGTGTTAACAAACAACCGGTGGATTAAGAGGAGGAGGTTTTTGATTGAAAAATTGAAGGACGCCAAAACCGTTGGTATTGTAGTTGCCACTTTGGGTATAAAAGATTACTTGAGAGCCATCAGTTACATTAAACAGACGCTTAAAAAAGTGAACAAAAAATCTTACATCTTGAGCGTGGGCAAGATTAATCCCGCTAAACTCGCAAACTTTTCCGAGGTAAGAATTTAAAATTTAAAAAAAAAAAAAAGAAAAAAAATTTGAGTTATAAAAAAGATAGTAATTAGAATGCAATGTAGAACAGAGAGTAGACTTTGTATGCCAGGGTAATAAAAATGATTTGAATTATTTCAGATGGATGCCTTCATTGTCATAGCTTGTCCCGAGAGCGAAATATTCGACAGTAAAGACTTTTTCAAACCGCTCTTAATGCCTTATGAAGTCGACATGGCTTTTAACAGCGGACGAGAATTTAGTTCGCATTATTGCATGGACTTCCGTCAAATATTAGATGGAGGTTTAAATTACGTTGAATTCCAAGGAGTTCCAGAGGAGACCGACGTATCTCTGATAACTGGTAATTTACGTAATTTTGCGCACGATGACGATGATGATAATTCGACGAATAAAATGAATGCAATAACTTGCAAGGCAACGGGCACTGTAGCAATCGGAAGTTCCGGAGCGAATTTCCTCATGGAAAGAACTTGGCAGGGTTTGGAACAGAGACTCGGCGAGGATGAAATTCAAAAAACAGTCGAAAAAGGAAGAAACGGACTTCCAATTAATTATCAAAATGAATCCAATTTGTGGACGAAATGAGTATTTATAATAAACAGATATTTTCTTAAGCTAATTTTGTATCTCTTCATTTTTTCCTGAACATGTATTTCAGTTACACAGGTATAGGGAAATGTTTTGAAACCAACAACCATTGCAATAGAATTCATTATTAAAAATTTTATTCTCCATTTACAATAAGAGTTGTATAAACAAAGTGACATCAGTCTTAGATCTTTTTTGAATGGTTTTACAATTCAATGAAAATACATGAAATTCCGGACATACCGAAAAACGATCTGTTCGCGATTAAATTTAAATTTTAAGAATACCTAATGTATCTTAATAATACTCAAATAATTCATATCTTTAAAAAATATTGCTTAAGATATGTAATGCCTCGCTCAGCACCTCCATACGTTTCGTGCAATAAATCATCTAACAAAATCACAGCTTCTTTCACACTTTTTAAACGTCTTAACAGTTTCAACAATTTTATATCGACTTTCTTACATAACGATCGTTTTTCAGCCGCCGTTGATATAATAATAAATAATAATGCTTATAAATACATTTCATATGAATTGTTAAAAATGGTTCAATCATAAAAATCAAGTGATGAGAAATGCGTTTGTTACTTATAAATAATAAAAATATGCTTACTTTACATAATGGCACTTTATATACAACATTTGATATTTACAAAAAAAGTATTATTAATTTTATAATATAACGAACACGTTGATTGAGCATAGCATATGTGTTTGTTTGCGATAAACACACTAAATTAAAAATAAACGCATCGATTTTGATAGAGAACTTGGATTAGATCAATAAAATTAAACAATCATAAATAGTGTTCGATTGACTATGATTATGATCCGTTATGGGACAGACGGAATTCTTCCAGCTAAACTAATGAATTCAAAATTGATAAGAAAGCGAAAGAACGAAGTTTGTAACATAGTTTCAAAGTCTTTGGAAAAATGACCCGAGTAATTGAATCGAAAACTTTCGAGTGCGTTCTTTTTCTAAATTACTCGTTGACCTAATCGTATTAAAAGAATACCAGAAAAAAGGATCGATCAAAAACTTTATCAGTCAAAATGAATATCCGTAAAATACTTGCGTTAAAGTTGTAAATTGGCAAAGAGGGAGAAAAAAACGGATGATTAGAACAGTAGAATCATCATTTCAGTCCACAATATTTACACTTGAAGTTGATTAAATCTAACAAAAAGAAATTCGATTTGATAACGAAATACCAAAATTATGTATTGCTCTTAAATTTCGCATTCGGATGGCTGCGAAAAAAAAAATTAATCATTCAAATTAATAATCGCCGTTCATCAAGTTCAAATTCATCGTAAATTTCTGCGAGATGAGAATATTGGTTGGTCGGTTGTGCTCATTTTCGCGACTTTGCGCATTGCCCGTCTCTGTGTTTCCACCGGTGTTTGTTTCGCTAGATGTCGTTGGACAGTTATCGCTGTTTATTAAGACATTGTTCATGGCATTATCACGTTGTTCATTGCTGAATTGTATAAAAGGCCTGTTTGGCAATTGCACGGTTGTTTGCCTGTGAATAAGAAAGCACACATTAGTGCATTTAATATATACTTCAAAAGCACTTTATGCGAAGACAAAATGGGATTAGATTAATTAAGGAGGTTCCAGGCGATAAGTGAAAAACATCAGATTTACATGGAATAATTTGAAAAAATGACCTCCTAGTTATTATTTTCAAGTTTGCAAAATTAAAAAACAAAAACAAAAACAAAACAAAATCTAAAAAACAACTTCTGACATTTTTAATTAATAAATATTTTTAATTAAACAAATTGCATAAAATAAATATTAGATTTGTAAAATTGAGCCATAAATGATTTTGTTAGAATAATCTCTTTAAGGGGTTGATTTTGTACTCACTGTGGTGTCCACGAACTGGGATTTGTATCTTCATCTGGGGATATCGGTTCCGTTAGTGGATGTGTCGCCTGGTCAGAAACGTAACCCTGAGCTTCATTATTCAGCTGTTGGTCGTAATTAGGATTAACCGTTATCCAATTAGGTGGCATGTAACCCATCGCCGATACCAAATTATTTTTGTCAATCGAGCTCTTTTTATTTTTATACACCGTTGTATAAGTTGGAGGCTTATCTGGCATTGATGATACATTTCCCATTGCCGTTCCTCCGAAAGGATCACGAAAATTCCCTGGAAAAGAGTTTTCAAAATGTAACATAACGAATTGAGAGGATTAAACGAGAGAATTTGGACTCGCTTTCAATTATCAATTTATAAACCAAATCGACAAGTCTCGTCTCCACCACCCGGGTTTAAGTTTGAATTCAAAATTCTTTTCTTATACATGTAAATCTGATAGTTAATGCGATAACATAATAAGAGGGAAAACGCCAATGACAATAATTTTGATTGAAAACTTTGATATTTGCCGCCGCCCAGTTGTGCAATTATGTAGCACTTTAAATTAGAGAGCCTCTGCACTGAAAACATTAATTGCGCTCCTGTTCCTTTTAACTGTGACGTTTTCGGCCCATAAATAACCGAAAACTATTTTACTTGACTTACCATTTTCCAATGGCGGAGCACTCGGGCTGTAATTGTAAATTCCAGCCCATCCCTTACAGCTATCACTCCTTGCAGCAGCATATGACTTTAAAAACGGGACCCCACCTAGAATCAATCCATTTTTTCAACATCATTATACATTAACTATCAAAATGTGTTTGCTCGAAAGAAAAATGAAACAATACTCACGTTTTTTAGTTAAATATAAAGCTATGATAATAAGAGAAACTAATATTGCTACCACAGCCACTATAATATAAGCGAGCCCAGTTGCCTGATGTTTGCTGCTCCCTGGTGGATCTGTAACAGTATTTAATTTCATAATTAAAAAAGGCTGATTTACTTTAATTACTTCATATATTTGAAATGAAACATTAATACACACCGTCTTCGGTTATTTGGCCAGACATCTTAAGACATTTGATGTCACCGTCGGTCAAATTTTCCGTTCTGTACCTGCAAATTATAATAAAAAAAATAAATAAATAAATAAATAAATAAACTCAACTCCAAGTCTTAATTCCCTAATAAATAATATTGGCGACTTCTTAGGTGAACGATTCCAACTTGTTGGAAAGTACTCGAAAAGTTTGAAGATAAGTACAGAACTGATATTGCATAATATCAAGTTATTTTATCTTTGCACCGATGTCATCTGATTTGCCAAAGTGTGTTAAAAATGGGACTCAATAATACACAAAACAAATTGAATAATAATCTTAGTTATAAAATTGTGGGCAAAGTAAATGCAACAAACTCTTTTAGCAAAAAATCAATACAATAAAAAAACAGTTTATTGAAATGAAATCTCTTTAGCAACCTTTTACCGAACACTTCTTTCCTTTTATAAATTCATGCATTTTGTTTCATCCCTTGTTTGTTTTTTTTTTTTTTTTTTTTTTTTTTTTTTTTTTTTTTTTTTTTTTTTTTTTTTTTTTTTTTTTTTTTTTTTTTTTTTTTTTTTTTTTTTTTACATGGTTATTTATGCGATCAAGTTAGAATTTCGTACACCCTGAAAATGATAAATAGGAGTGAAGCTTTAACTATGGGAGAATAGATGAGAACTCACCCCGGCAGGCAAGGGCCACATTGCGATGGATTGCGAGAATCATTACGACCCTCCTGGCGATGGTATCGGTTGCATGCCGTGTAATTGGCGCAACTGAAAGACACAGTATAGCAGAATTGTTTTTCAGGGCAATCGGAGTCTGTTGAGCATCTTGTCCCCTCGGCAGCAACCTTCAGGAAAAATCATGATTAGTATGCAAATCTAAGCGTAATCACTTAAGATAAGAGGATGATTAAATAGAACAAATATTGTTTCAGTATCTTGTTCTAGCGATCAAATAAAAATTAATAGTTGTTTATGATAAAATGCCAAAGGAAAAAGAGAGCAAAGTTATTGTTTGGCAAGATAAAGTGGACGCTGTCAGGAGTGTGTTACGCCATAAATAACGGATATTGTTGGTCGGAAACTGAGAATGGCGAGGGAAAAAATTTTGGAATAAGTTGAGAAACATAAATATCGAGAGAGCAAAGGACCGAGAACTTTGTTATGTACGCACTACTTCCCCGGCTGCTTATTGATAAATGATTTATCGCTGGACAATCTAGAGCTCGGCATATGCTTTGCTGAATTATACTGTTCAACAATGGCCCAATCATAAATAAGTGATTTCAATTTACACGACTTTATAAATGAATTCATCGCGACATTATATTTTTCCGATGATTGATATTGACGGACGGGTTTATTTATAATGCAAAACGGGGAATTGATCACAGAGGGTAGGAGATATGAAGGGTCAGTGTAATGTTCTAGTACGATATCTTTTTCTATTTCACACACAAACACTTGAAGAGGTGAACGAGCATGGACAGGATGTATTCAATTTTGCAGAAATTTATATTATATTAGTCGTTTTATTATTCTCTAAGCAGATCAGTGCCGATGGCTTTTCAAAACAAAAACTAATGTGATCAACCTTAACAGATAAAAACGTTCAAGTAGTTATGCATCATGGTGCGATAATGTAATTCTTTTTTTTTTTTTTTTTTTTTTTTTTTTTTATCTGCGCAAACAAGTACACTGAAGTCTTAAAAGGGATGTTTTCAAAATCAGTTAACTTTTAAAGCCGGCTTTTTCATGGAAAAGATCACAAATGTTATTTAAAAAAATTGTACTAACAAAATTACACATAGCAGAGAATTGAAAGATGATAAAATCATAAAAAAGATCAAAAGTTGAACGCAAAAGCAAATTTAATAAAAAAATGTACAATATTTTTTTATCTCAGATGTTGTGCAACAAATAAAAAATAAAAGGATGCAATTTTTCGACATAATTGTTTTATAAAATGAGCCTGCGACTTTTGAAGTTGACTGATATTCGAAAACACCTTTTCGTATTACTCTTACCCTCACTTCTCCCTCAAAACTCTCCACAACTCTGCCGTTGAAAAATGCGCGCCTGATTCATCATGATAAATCAAGCCATACAAATCATGGCCTTGATAGATTTTCACTCATACATAACTCGGACGCCTCAAAATTTATTAATTAACGTGACTCTACATGTTTTTCCTCATATGGATCTTGTCTTTTTTTTTTTTTTTTTTTTTTTTTTTGTAAATAAGTTATAAAATAATGCAGAATGGGTAGTTAATGAAAGTGTCAAAACCAACATTGCAGTGCCAAGACTTCCTAAAATACAACAAACCAGGAGGAGTGGGCAACATCGTTCGATGCATTTCAGCCAGTTATTTATTTACCAATCAATTAGGATTGCAAACATTAACCTTAAGGCAGTCGCTTTGGCGCAGTTGTAGAAATTGTCAGATCAGATCTCATGCATGATTTATCAGTGTTCGAAACAGAAATCAAAAATATCCTCTTATTAAAAAAAGATTGTACAAAATGAAAGAGAAAAAAAGTAAAAGAACTGAAAAACGTATAAAATTGAAAGAGACAGTGATTTTTTGAAAATAAATTTTCAAGACGTTGTAAGATGTAATATCATTTCAACGGATCTATTGATTTTCAGTAGGTTAAAAGATGTAGCAAATTGAAAACATTGGAATCAATTTGTATCGATCTTTCGACTCGTATTGACTGAATTATGATCACTAGAGCTCTATATTGAATCGAAAATCTTATAACGTGGCTTTGGTGTGAGATAATGAACTTTCTTTGTGCCATATGCGTTAATGCTTGCAGATTAATGAATAATAAAACAAAGTACTTTGAGAAGTTCGAGGCTTAGGTATATGATGAAACGGGCTTTATTAATTTATTCAAGAAAATAAATTTGAAAATTTTCATCGAAGCGAGTAGCTTTCCATTCTCTCAGTACTTTGAAAATAAACTTTTGTTTGATGAATTGTCAAAAAGCTTTGCCCACTCCTGTCAATAGATGAGTCAAACATTAAAAAATCATAGAAACAAATCATGTTTATAAATTCGGGACAAATATAGACATACAGGATAATGTAACTGTACTTGATAAAGTACAAGACTGAAGAAAATAAAATTGGCTCTCGTTAATGAAAAAGCTTGTGTGCCATTTGTCCCAAATTTTAGCCAATGACAAGTTTTACGGGTTTGATATTAAAATATGGTACTTAGTGTCGGTTCACAGCACAATCCAGTATTTGAGGACGATTTTTGTTGTTGGAGATTTTGGTTCCTCCATAAAAGGGTTATGGCGAATATATAATAAATTAAAAATTTCAAACATATTCTGATATATATTTTGCGAATCATTTTTCAACTCACCATAGAGGAAGCGAGAAAAATAATAATTCCCAATGTCTGAAACATAAGACAAAAACGCAAATTTTAAACATTTGTCACACACACCTCTAAAGTACGAAATACAAGGGACAATAGTTGAGGAAAATTTTTCCTCCTTTTCAAAGTGTACATTTTATTATGGGATACAGAGGCGTGTATATAAAAAGGCGAAAACTCGTCTCAAATGTAGAGTATAAAAAGTGTCTCTCACAGCGTCCTGTCGTCTTCCAAATCCTCTTATTTTTTTATTATTATTTATTTACTTTGGCCGGTGCATTGCACGCGCAAGCATGATGAATTTCAATTTTGACCTGCATGTTCATTTTTCGCAAACATTTTTTCCGAACAACGTTTATTCATTTTAGTTGAACGCGGGGTAAAAAAAGCGAGGCAACGATAAATGTTTAATCAATTCATCGATCAAAAAGGGTGCACAAAAAATTGAAATCAACCCAATCTTTCTCATTTGAAAGCGCTTTCGAGTTTGTGACGTTTGAATACTTCCAAACTAATCAAAGTCCTAAATTATTCACTGAATTTAACTTTACAAACATAGTTATTTGAGTGATAATTAAATGTTTCGCTATCCTTACTTCATTAAACTGATAATCAAAACTCGTAAATCAGACCTTATTGAATGTCCATGCTCTTTTAAAGTTAGCATTTCATGGCATAATATCGAATTGTCTGAGTGTACCGTGTTATATATATATATATATATATATATATATATATATATATCTGTATACATAACTTTGATTCAATTTTGTCTCTGCAAAAGGACGTCGGATCTGTTTCTGTGAAAATCAAGGCTCTTATTGTTATTTCAAGGTTGAAAACATTTTATTTTTATTTACACGCGACGGTACATGCAATTCTATAACTGTTTCTAATCAATTTACTTCATCTCCTTGGCTTTTCTTTAACGGAGACTTTTGTCACGACGACGGAAAAAAATTATGATTTATCAAACTGCTCATTTGCATAATTCTGATTATTCAAATGGCGTTACAATTTGAGATCCTGTTCGAGAAATCTTTTTACGCAAACTGAACGATGGATATGTAAAAAAATGTAAAATGTCAAAAATTTATGAATATAAAGAAATTGAATGTGAAATTGCAAAAATTAAATAATTCACAAACTGATTGTATTATTTCTGCTTCAGCATTTTTAATTTCCTAATTAAATGGGTGTTTAAAGGAGAATCGTATGATAATGTTATATGAAAAATGGCATAATCTCTGGTTGTGCCGTCTTTTTGATTTATTATTTTTAATATCATATTTTCTAATTAAAATCTGTCCTATTAAATGAATTAAATGCTTGATTAAATGAGAACCGAGATTATTATTTATCTCTGAATGAAGTTTTCAACAAATGTTTAAAACTTTTCAAGCTCCTTTTTTGCCAAACTTCTGTACTATCGAACAGTTAAATAAATTGCTTTACATCGTATGATTATTCAGACCAATTTATCATACTAATTTGTACGTAAAATGATCTTCCTAATGGAAACTGATCTTGTTTTATATTTTATAAAAACAATAAACGTAATTTTAACTTTAATTAAGTTATTGTTGTTTCAAAATTGATTACAAATTGCACTGAATTCAAATCACAAATTTTAATTTCTCAGTCTATAATTTCTATCGGTTGGACTTTCGTTCTAAGAATCGGCAGGTACACGTTTGAACCAAAAGCATCAGCGTTAATATCACTTTCAGATTTTATATCCATTTTATTAGAATCAATTAATAGCGATCACATCTTATCGCACGTTCACTGACCTCTACTAAACACGTCAGTTTACAATTCGCATTACCGGGAAAGCGTATAAAAAAGTCGCTCAACTCAGCTCGATATCAAAAAAAAAAAAAACTTATATTAGATTTACTTTCTCAGTTGGAATATAAAAATCGCCGAGTCATCGGCTTGTATATACTTCTTCCCATGATGTACCCAAGGCTGTTTTGCTGTATTCAAAACTTATCTTCTTTGTTCACAAATCAATAAAAAGAAATCTTTTTTAAATTTATCTACTTATTGTAAAATATCAATATTTTTATGTAACAAATTATTATCAACAGTTATATGAATTCATTTATATTAAAAGCACACCAATTTTTCATTTCCTTTTTTTTCAATTTAATCTACAATTTAATTAAAAAAAAAAAAAAAAAAAGAAAAAAAAAAAAACCAATTGCATTATCGTTGAGAATATTTCTTTCGAAAAAAATCGTGTTTATTTAGCAGCAAAATTTTACGCGCACCTATCGTATGGCGATCCATTTTTTTAGCTTTCAGGGGTTTCCGCGTGAAATGGTATTTTCAAACCAATGTGTGCGTGTCCTGTGATGTACGACCTTGTTGCTATGTCGATCATCTCTTTGATCTGAATCTCGGTGCATGAATCTCAAATGCTTTTCCATTCTTACAATTTCTTTTTTTTTTCGATCCATTAGTTTGAAGTTTTATTCAAATTTTGTTTGTTTCATTCTAGAGTGCTTTCTACGTTGACGCAAACTCAACATTTCATATTTTTGCGATCAACCTCAACCACTCAAGATGACCAATACTGCTTTCATCGTTGCATCACTTTTTCTTTCATTCCGATACATGCTTTTGAAGGCAAACAAAGAGATAAAAGAAAACTAACAACATCACAGATTTTTCAAATCAAAAGCCAATCTATTCACCAATCGTTGAAATTTTTCGGGCAATCGTTTATAAAAAAAAAAAAAAAAAAAAAAAAAAAAAAAAAAAAAAAAAAAAAAAAAAATGAAAAAAAATTCCAGGAAGAATAATAAATTGGACGCAAAACAGGTGTTTCTATTGAAATCAATTGTTTGTACACAATGTAAAAGCCGCGTTAAAGTTACAGTAAAAACAGATTTCAAATTAACGTCAAAACAATGAGATAACGATAGCAAGGAAAACACGCACGACCGCTTCTGAAGGTTCGCTCGCTTGGATGGATGAGTCACTTTTTTATGGCAACTGACCCATTTGACTGCGGTCAACCCGGCAAGATTATCATTTCGCGTTTTGATTCAGGGGATGAAGAAGGCAAAGATTATTGTCATCGAGTGATGTTCAAAACACAAGAGACAACACACAAATTTGTAAATTTTGTTGTTATCAATCGGTGTGTTGAGAGACGACAGGACAATCGTAAGATTATTACAGGAGGCATGACAAAAAGCATACACGTGATCTGCACAAGTCAATAAAGCGGGATGAAATAAAAAAAAAGGAAAAACGTTTGTTAAACAATGACAATAGTTACCATTTTGAATGACATTTTAATGAAAGACTGCATTGTTCGTCTGCTGTTTGAATCCTTGCAAAAAAGGCCGCTCCATCAATGCCAACTTTCAGGTCGCAAACTTTTGGTCCAACAATGTACTATTACGATTAATTTGCAAAAAATGTGTATTAAACGGGTATAAAATGAACCTGCAAGGCTCGACGCACTGTGAGCAACTGTACGATGACTAATCGCGAGACTATACGAAACTAAACGTGTTCAGACTTGTCTTGCTGCTCCAGTCAGGGCAGCCAGCAGCAGGTGAAGTGGGGGAGAAACACTTACACAGGCAAAAAAAGTGATGCTGCTGTCTTGAACGTATAGTAGAAAGGTTTGAGTGTGTGCAATAACATTGTAAGAGATCAACTGGGAGATGTTGAGAAGGGGCCTTGCGTTTTAAAACTAGGTCCGTGTTGTTTTTCTATATTTTGTTTTTGCGTCCGTCGATGAGTCTACGTGAATTGTGACGTGGCACTTGATCAAGAGGAGAGGTGAACGAACAGGCTTTGTTTGTCAGATTTCCGTGCATCCGAAACAATCCGCCGGATAATAACATTTTAATATCGATTTCGTTTTCAGAGGCGCAGTTTTAAAACCGACTTTTATATCGCGCGCTACATGTCGGATTACAACAAATAAAATCATTTTATTTGAGGGAGTTATTTGCAAATTGTATCAGCTCGTTAATTATAAATTCACAAACCATTTTTTTTAATGAAAATAAAAAAAAAAAAAAAAATTATCATGCGAAATGTGATAAGGAACAGAGCTGCGCAAACTTCATTAACTTTTGTTTTTTTGGCGGACTCGTATCGATTGTACTGATCTTTGCCAAGACATTAAAATTCAGCTCGTTGATAGAATAATTGATTCGCTGAAGAGCTTGGTTTGTTTGTTATATCAATTCTTTGCGAGATGTATTTACGCGAAAATTGTGCTAATTTCGCACAAATGTTTTTTGTTAACTGTTTTTTGTTAACGTCGGTGAATTGTTCGTTTAATCTATAAATAAATGATGTTTCAACAATCGCATGAATTATAAACGGAAACAACAAAAATGCCGGTGCTTTAAATAATTGTTATGAAACAAAAATTATTTATAAAATTTGCGAAAATGTAAAAGCTTTGAAATTACAAAAAGGATTACAGTTTTTTATAATGAAGTATATTAATAATTTGAATATTCAATACTTGTCGGTAGTTGTGTTATGATATGGGGATGTGGTTATCTAAATAGTCCAGGCTTTATTTTGCTTAGCAACCAGATGGATTTGGCTTGACAGGATCTAAAATTTCATGTGCCTTGAGTTATTGGCAGACAGAGATCTTTCTTCATCGCCTATCTTTGTTGCGCCAGTTCCTACTTACTTTTGCAGAGGCAATTCAAAAATACGGTCGCCCGAACTGCTAACTAAGTAAAACTTGAATTTTTTTCTGGCGTTTCCGAAGGGAACGGAGGTTTGAATGCCAATTGCCTGGGGTAGCAACAGTCAACAAAAGAAAGTACCTGGACCAAATAAATTTCAATGCGTCGGATCAAGCTGATTTACTTTCAATAGTATAACTGGAAAACTTACTTCTCAATGGGCTCAAATATATAACCCTGAATTATCATATTTCCTAAACATTAAAAAAAGTAACGCCTTATCAGAGATAGCGAAATGTTTAAACTTTATCATTTATAATTCATCACTATTTATTCAACATTTTTTCTATCAATAATAAACAACAGTTTAATTCGTTTAAAAAAAGTTAAACAATTGGCAAAAAAAGTTTTTACATTTAGGTAAGAGTTATTTGAATTGGCAAAAAAAAAAAAAAAAAAAAAAAAAAATTTAGAAAAAAGTATGAAACAAACAGAAGAGAAAAATTCTGTTTCAACACGAGGTAAAAAAAATGTTCGCTCGGGCATTTCTTTGAGTCCTCACGCAGGGTTGATGTTCCAACATTGTGTCAAGATTTAATTAAACTTTCAGTTAATTGCGACGACGTGCTGCAACAAGATGCAACTGAAAATGCACTAGAAATGGAGACTACACGCAAGATTAAACGAGGATCAATATTTCCTACGGTTATTGATAAATGTGCAGAATTTGTTTCCAAGCGGTTGATAATAATAAAGGAAAAGTTTGCGTTTACTATAATAACGATAGATTGATAAATAATCAACAATACTTAATTAAAAGCAAATTAATTAACAAGTTAACGGTCGGAGCGTTATCAAATAAGCATTTGAAGCTTGTTATTAAATATTGGAGCTTGGATGGAAGCTTTATTGCCAAAGCTGCAGAAACATGCAGATTTTGCAATCAAAACATGTTTTGATTGGTTTCTGCAGATTCTGCACTTGAGCGAAGAAACAAACAGTCATTTTGAATCAGCGAGCTGGTTAATTTAATACCCGAACAAAGTTTCATGATTTCACGGTCACAGATGAGAACTTTTTGATGAAGAATCAAAGGAATGATCTTGAACAGTGATGAATTCAGCGTTCGCATCTTCGCGATAACAGCCATGTCTTATGTCCACGAAGCATCGTAAACTGTATTATGTCTGAAAAATATTGAAAAATGTTGGACCGACGATGAGAGGCAACTGAGCTGAACATTCAATATCCGTTTGAAGTACAAATATACATTATTTAGAGAACAAACTGTACATTTAAACAAAAGACTCGCTATTCATGGATATAAAAATTGTATTGACTGTCATAACCAATCAGAATTTTGTATACTCACGTATACATTAGGTATGAACAGAGAGCCACCATGAACATCGCAAGCTAGTACGGAAATGCATTTTTATAACGATGAAAAACATTTGTGCTTTGCGAGTTTGTCTAACACAGGGGTATAACTTGCAAAATACCGAGCATGCAAAAGAAGTATCAGAATTCAAAAACAAACGCCTGATGTTTAAAAAGTGATGCGCATATTTTATAGAAAAATAACATGAAAGTTGGAGAAAAAAAATGATTAAACATTAAACAATTTTTCTTATATAAAAAAAGAGGCAATTGAAATAAATTAGATAGTAAAATAATAAATGATAGTCGAGACTATTAGAGATTTTTTGCACCGTGATATGAAATATCTGAAATAAGTTTTTTTCGTGACTAACTGATGATATAAAACTGCAGTATGCAAATCGGCCGCTATTTATGGAACGTAAAATTCATTGTTACATTTCATGCGCAATTCTAACGATGTTGAGATTCTTTTTAATTGCAGTACAATAAATGAATTTTAATACTTACGATGCGCATTTGCGAAATGTATAATTTTGCATACATCTGAATGAAAACACGTCGTGAATATTGTAGGATACAGATTTTCCTACTTCACAAAGACCTTTTGTTTTAAACAAATGACAAAGTTTTTGATAAATCCTTTAAACTTTCATTTATCCGTGACAAACAATAATTTTGTCATAACTTTGTTTGTGCAAAACTCTCTGAGTGCAATTTGTTTTTCATTCATATTTAAAAAGGACGATGATAATCTCTTATTTGAAAATCAAAAGTAAAAAATTAACTTATGGTAAAATGTATGGAGGAATATTAAACAAAACTTGACAATGTTCGGTTTATATCACTTCTATTAATTTTGTACAATTATCATACAATTTTTACAGATTCTGATTAAGCATTTTGCATAATTCCATTATTAATTGTTTCTTAATAACAACTAGTAGTACAGACGTACTTATCGTGTTGAAAATCACGTGTCTTTAGCACAGCATGAGACAAGTAACATCTTAATTAAACAAAAATTTGTCAACTAAGGAAATGAAGTAATAACAATTCTCCCCCCCCCCCAAATATATTCTTGACTTTTTAGATACCAATGTTTTACGCTATATATAACAGCTTTACATCGTAAAGTTAAATTTGCAAGTATGTAGAGGTGGTCATAGTAAAATTCACCACAGACTTCTGAAATTCTGTAAATTCACCATGAGCGCATTGAATATTCATTACCCACGTAGTTATTCATAAATTTACCACTTCATTTTCTTAGTGCTGTGCAAAGCAAATGTTCGATAAGAAATAAAAACATCATGGACAGTTTGGAAATATATACAAAAAATATTCGATATATATAAATAGAATATAAATTTTGTTGTTTTCAAAGTTTTATCCTTGTTTCGTAATTTTTGCGTGATTGCGTATTTAATTGAAAAAAAAAAAAAAAATCATTTCTTATAATTGTTTTAAATCGACGACAATGTGCTATCATATCACTGCAACACTTTGCATTCATTTTTGAAACAACGTGCTGATCCGATTGATCGTTGAATACAAAAAAATAGAGATGCAATATCACGTTAATCAACCAAGGTCATTTCGTTATACCACTCAGGTATACAGTCTTTCATTTTTTTTTTTTTTAAATAAAACTTTCCTTCACTAAATTTTCTCGAATTTGGCTGTACTCACTGGACGCAAGTCACAATAAAGTATACAATCATTCAATGCTCGTGGTTTTTTTCTCTATTGCATCTCATTTACACATAAAGTCATATAAATACTGTAATTCGTGTTAAGAGTCACGCAATCTCGTGTGTAACAAAATAAAACATTTAAAACGAGACAACGAAACACTTTATTTAGCGACGTTATTTTGGCGTTCCCATTTGAAAGCTGACGAGCAATGTTGCGTGCTTTATGTGTGCAAGCCATTCACACATTTAGCTGCACTGATTGCGATGTAACCAGTTTTATTATTATTTTTACAGTTTTATAAATTCGAGACTTTTTGAGAGGCTTAATGTTTCATTTAAGTACTTGTTAAGTCACAAGGTTTACAAGTATTGCATTTTTTCACCTGTTTCTGTTAGATATATATAACAAATAATAAAATCTTACTTTTTTGTTGAACATGTAAATGGTAAAAAATAAAAAGAAGTTTAAATAAATTTTATGACATGGAAGAATTTGCATTGATCATAAGGACCGCTCAAGTTAAAGCCAAAATAATTGATTGTAAAAAAAGAGGTCTCGAGATTTAAGTCCGTGGAAGTAATGGAAAACGAATAACCTGTTAAAAGTTGCAATATCGCGTACCATTAAAACCTCAAGCGTAGTTCAAATGATCAGTTGGAGTACTTCTTTACAGTCTTCTTACTTAAGATCAAATGCTCTCAATCAGCCTTCCATTATTCTCTTACATCAAAGCTTAAACAATTAAAAAAAGAAACCCCCCGACATTGGAAAAAAATAATTGGCAGTGAACGGATTCGTGAAAATGAAATCGTACAAAATATATGAACACATACTAGAGACGGGAGGCGACCTGTTATAGTAAAACACCTACTATTTATTGTTTCCGGTAGCTTGTTGGACAGTGTTTGATCAAACTTTGCTCGTCCGCGTAAACGCGCGATGATGCTTGCAAATTGGCAAAAACGTCGTAATCACAATGAGAATGCAACGAAATCACACTAATGTTCGTCGTTACAAATGGACCGGTATCAAAAGCGCAAAAATTCTAAGTACTTTGTTGCGATAATAATTATATTAATGCATCGTCTGGCTCGGAGCGAGCTCGTATACCTTATTTACATTGTACACATATAAACATCCAACTTGTTCGATTGCTACACATATAAACGCACTCATATATACGCGCACACATACATACACACATACATAAGAGCAGCGGCGCACAAACGTTTGCCTTGAACAATGAGCGAAAAAGAAGAGAGCGCAAAGTGGGATAAAAATTAAAATGAATTTTTGCGCGAATCCGAGTGTGTACGTTTATGCATCGCCGGTATAAGAGCGCACACGTGTACGTGCAACGGTATAAATATATAATCAGCACTCGGCTTTTGAACAGCGATTACTCAAGGCATGAAAATGTCCGAGGCAAAAAAAAGCTAAAAACGCTACTTTGTACCATAGATTACCGAGAAAGAAATGCTAGAAATGCTGGCCGGTGTGTTTTCAAAAATTCGACAAAATACCCCTCATTCAATTTCGCTAGCTAACACAATAAAGAGTTACATTCTTGCTTTCTCTCTCTATTCAGCTATCTATCCTTTCCTTTCCTCTCTCCCTCTCTCTCTCTCTCTCTCTCTCTCTCTCTCTCTCTCCCTCTCTTGCTTTCTTTCTCCCCATACGTAATTTCCACAGTCTCTCTTTTGCTACATGCAACATCAATTTTATCGATTTGTCGTACACAAGTTTTCGCTGAGATAAATATGACAGTAATCGTTAATATCATTAAACAAATAGTATGAATTATTCACGTACGAAAATGTTACCTATTTAAACATACACATCATTAACGATAAGTTTTACTTGGCAGGGATGAGTGGAAAACACAATACTGACCAAGGCCGATTTTAATCGCGTTACAATTATTATTATCGTGGCATAGCAATTGCAGCGTGTCCTGATGTCAAGAGTGTGTAAGTGCAAATGTATATTTTGTTGAACAAAAAAAAAGAAAAAATAAGTCACGGATGGGTTGAGACCAGTGATTTTTCATGAAACATTTTGAATCGGCAATCACACGTCAAAGTCGAGGACAAGAAATTGCGCGGACTTTCTAGGCTATCGTAAAATCCTTAACCCCACGGTGTATTACCAGTTACGATGTTTCCGTGTCACAAGGCCACTTGAATTGGCAACAACAAATCTGCAATCTGCAACCGATATCATATAATTACCGCTCAAGATGCGAACGTTATGGACTTTCGAATGAGCTCGGAAACCAAATGGACAAAAATGAACGGCAGCAGCGAAACTCGTGTACGCGAAATCCCTGCCCTCTCTTCCCCCATTCTCGAACGACTTCAATGCGTCGCGTATTTTCGTACGATAACTTTGATTCGCGAGCGAGTTATCATAACTTGTATTGTACTCAAATGTAGCGCACCGAAGTTGAGCGCCATAATTGGATTTCAATTTACTATAAATTGAACAATTTGTAAACGGCACTGCTGTTTGTCGTGCTATTCGTTAGCTGTTCAAATAATTTGTGGTCTATTCATTTTGGTGGAACGATTATATGTTTATGTGATTATTAACTCTCCAATGCAACTCGGAAGAGAGAAAAAGACCACGAATTGTATACTAACAATAATGCTCGGACCCTGGCAAAAAGAATAACTTTAGCATGACAATGTGAAAGATATTTTCTTTTTGTTGCATCTCTATTGCTTTCACTTTACCTATTTTATTTCCATACACCATTTCAATATTGCAACGGTGCACTTCACAATACAATGGCCGAAACTATTAACTCTAACAGTTTAACATTTATTTCAGAAGTAATTGATTGTTAATTGAAGCTGCGTTTTTTCCCTCACGATATCAACACTCAAAAGAAACAGAATCACCGATACTCCGAGATAATTCGTTTGAACAATATATTTTGAGCAAAAGGTGCACGTTTCAAAGTTTTAGAGTTCAACGTCGCGTATTAATTGGATATTTCAATTTTTTGTTAGCAAAAGTATGTCCCCCGACGAGCGCGCCACTAAGCAGATACAATTAGAGACTGTCAGACAGGATGTTTGCATTATATAGTTTCATCAAAAATTTTTGTTTCATTTTAATGGCATAATTTTTATTATACCTCCGTTCTCAATATACGTCGCGTTTGTCTTTGAGAATGTAGCCTCTCTGTTATATCCCAATTATTATTAGACGTGTGCGAAGCTCGCCGAGCGGAATAGAAATATAAGAGGAAATTTTTCGCAGCCCGGTATAAAAACTTTTAAATGAAAAATTACTGGTCTTGAGGAAAAATGAGATGTACGTTCAGAAGGAAAGCAAATTAGTTATTTAGTTTTATCAACTGCAAATTTATGATATCAATAATTGTGGAGCGAGCTTGTGAAGCATATTATTTTTTAACAGTGGTGAAAGCAGCTTTAAATTTTAAAGCGTTCAATTAAAGCGCGGGGATTGATATCGAGTTAGTTGAGCTCATTGAAATGTGAATGCACGCGGAAAGCTTCGCTTGACGCGTGAATGTGTGAGGAATAAAAACTGCCGAGCCGTCAAATCAATCACTATAAAAGTTAAAAAAGATTTGATCTGCGAAGATGTAGACGTCATACTTGAACAGCTCGGGTTCGTACGTGGTTGATTCGACGAGGTACAATCGGATCCAATATCTCTCTCGTCCAAATTCCACGCGATTCGTGGATGGAAAGAAACGAACAATTACTCGGAAGCAGGGAGGAAAGTGAGCACGATGGGATATTCGTACAATCCCATTAACGAATAGAAAGCGCCCGTGCTAAAATAAATAATCCGTTCTTTTTGGTTTTTTTTTGTTTTTTGTTTTTTTTTATCATACACCGATGGATAAATACAATTTTTATATGCAGTATGATGCCGTTGACGAATTAAGTTTCCCCCTTTTTTTCGAAAATACATTTACAGAGTTTTTATTTCTTTTATATTTACTATAGCCTCAAATGATTTATCATGCAAGCGGAGTTTAAAAGCTATGAATTATTCACTGGACAAATGTTTAAATTTGATCGAAGTCTTTGTTTTATTTTTCTTTTCTTTTCGTTTTCATTGCAACGGAAAAATCGGCGACGTTAGTTTGTTGAAAAGTTGACGTCAAGAATTGCGTTTGATTTCGTTTACACTCGTTTAAATTTCCATTTAAATACTTATTACAGATTCTTCAGATTTTTTTTCGCATCGGAAAAATCGATGGCTGATAAATAGTTTGATGATGTACAGTAAAAGTAAGTTCACATGAGTATAAGAGAGAGAGAGAGAGAGAGAGAGAGAGAGAGAGAGAGAGGGGGAGAGAGAGAGAGAGAGAGGTGGAGAAGGTAGCTGAGAGAGAGAGAGAGAGAGAGAGAGAAAGAGAGAAAAAAAATGTATAAAAGCAATCGAATAGCAAACTCAAAAGGGTTTTCTTAGACATATTTATATACGCGAGTGCGTATATACATGTGCGTATGTATGTGTTTACGTATGAATGCGAACATGCACATGTGTGTATAAAATGGATTGCATGGTCATTTTAAGTACCGAGTGCCAAGTACGCGGATTTATTTAGGATTCTTTTTGTCGTCAAAATGCCACGTAGCGCAGAGAGAGAGTCCACGTTTCGTCGCGGACAGTCTTTTAACAAGAATCTTACAAATTTTACAAGTCTGCTTGCCTTGTAAAATTGCAAATAAATATGACATAAAAAAAATCTTCCTCTTCTCATCGAATGTATATATATATTTATATAATATTTATATATTTATATGGCGTTACACTATTATATACAGGGGCGCGTATACACATGTATAGATGCGTAAATTTGCGCACTTCTTTTTTTCTTTTATACTTTTATGTATAGGGCAATAACGCCGTGGCGTTGACAGCATCGCTAGATAGCGGCGTTAAGGAAGTTAATTAGTTGGGAAAAAGGCAAATGGTGTTTATACACAGGACGCGTTATTTTACATAAACAAACACGATATATGGCGCAGACACGCATACATCGACAGGGCGTGCTGCTGCGCTGGCAATCGATGCGCCGTCTCACCAAACTTGCCGCGACTACCTGCAACAGAAAAAAGAAGAACCGTCGTTATTTTTCTCTTTCGTGATAGCGCCGACTTGCCAACATCCAAAAGAGCTTTCACTCCAAAGCTCCGAAACATTTTTGTCTCGCCAAACTCAACGAAATTTTGCTCCTACCACAAAGTCCGATTTTATTTCTCAATTAATTTATCCATCTTATTTATTCATCTTTTGATTTTTTTTTGTTTGAACGTTTTATAAAGACATCATTTGGACTGCGCACTTTCATTTTTCGTTGTCACAAATCGTTCGCGCACTATTTCGACTACTTGAGCCAATAAAATAAGCGCTATTAACTATTTTATTCCGCTTCCGTACCACGCAAAAGTGGATTGCCAGATCAAAACTGTGAGACGTGCTTGGGAGCCGAAGTTTTGCTTGTCGCAGTTTTCCCTCGCTCAGACATATATATATGAAATATAAAAGCCAACTCGATGTTGTTGCGTTCGCGATTAAATCGCAGTGACTTTGTGGTGCTACGCAAAACTCCGCCGTCATTTAATTTGCTTTTAATGTGCATTTTTTTTCATGCCGAGGCATTACTGAGCGCGGACATTTTTTTTTCTCTTCACTCTCTCGTTACATTTTATATGGCAAAATAAAAATTCTAACTTTTATGATTCTTTCCTCTCACACGAAGCCAAAGTTCGATAAGATTTCATTTCTTTTTTGTTTCTCTCTCCCATGCATCTTGTCAAAGCTCATGTTTTTCCAAAAGTTCCAACCAGACGTGATGTAACGTCGCATGCAAATTTGACATTTTCCATTATTGCGTCATTTTTTATACCCCTTTACTTATTACCAGCCCATCAAAAATAAAAATAAAGCACCACATTTTTTTACTATGAAATCAATTTTATGTGATTGTTGTTATTATTATTATTATTATTATTATTATTTTTTTTTTTTTTTTGCATCTCATTTCCGCATTGAGTGTTGATAACATTTGAAAAACATTTATTCAATATCTCGTGCGCATATTTGCCAAATAAATCCAAACTAATTCGAAATTCCTTGCTCGAAGCGATAGGATATACCATATTGCATGTTAATTATATGAAATTCATTGGTCAGTATAGTATTTACGTTGTAGTTTGAATTTGACTTTGATTATCATTTTTATAATGTTGTATTAGAGTTTAATATTCGCTTTGATATTCAAAACAACTAAAATAGAGACAATAGTTCAAACAACGTTCAAACGACAAACTTTTGTTTAAAATATGACACTTGATTAAAATACATAATTTGTTTGTTTATCTTTCAGTTAATTAAAAAATGTTGATTTTGTATTAAACCACTCCCTACATCATTCTACACAACAGTTGACTTTTTAAATAAGTAAAAATGCTCGTTAAACATTTGGTGTTGAAGAAAAAGTTGCAAAATACCGTCTGCTCATTTCTCTCTTGCGAGTAAATAATAAATCCTTCTTCTCGGGTCTTGAAATATTTATTATTACGATGATACGGCCAGCGAGGTGATAAAATGTTTACCATTGAAATGTTTAGTTATGATAAAACGGCGATGGCTCCGCTGGCATTTAAAGTTTAATCTGATAGCGAAGCACTTAGCGAGTATCGACAAAACCGAATGTAATATATTGATCAAATGGAAAATTTGAATGGGAGGACGTCTGGCAGGTCGGGCGATAGCCGAGGCAAAGACGATCGTTGATCAATCCGAGGGTGGGAAGGAGAAGGCAAAATTTGGTAATTGGCGTGCGAAGGAGACTCACCTCTTAACCTTGATTGATGTCGACGTGACTAAATGATGCCCTGCCGTTGGGTTGCATAACAGAGGCTTTGTGATAACTACGTGTTGTTGTAAACCTGATGATGAAGCGTATGGTGCGCAGGTTGGTGGTGTAGCTGACTGGAATGCGAGTGTTGCAATGAATGATGATGCTGATAGGACAACTGCTGTGGCTGCTGTCGGGCGTTGTAACGCACGCTACCAGCGAGGGAGCTGCTGCGCCCGTGGGTGCCAACGATGCTCTGCGAGTCGGAGAGGTCCTCGTCCTCGCTGCCGAGGCTCCGGAAGCGAACGAACCCGTCCTCGGCAACGAGCATCGTCGAACCGGAAGTGGGTGGCTGCTCCATCTGGTGATGATGGTGGTTGCTCGAGTTGGCCGGCAGTGTCGCGTGGTTGTAGCCGCCACTTCGCGGCGGCGGCGGCTGCTGCTGCTGCTGCTGCTGCTGCTGCTGCGGTGCCCCCTGTGAGTTATTCATCTCTGAGTTGGCGCGCAAAGTGGCCGAGTTTGGCTGCCGGCTGAGGGAGCCGCGATTGTTGCCCTCGTAGGGGAAATGTCCGACGGTGCCGGACTTGCGAATGGAATGTCGTTCAAAGGTGCCGGAGATGTTGAGATGCTCCGGTAGAGTGTTCAGGGGGAAGCTGTCGTCGTAGACGTGTTTGCCCGTGCGCATCGTGTAGTTCTGGATGGCCTGGTTGGTGCTGCAGATCGCGGGGTAAAGCACGTCGTCCATGTTCTCGGTGGACGTCGAGCTGCCGCAGGGGAAGAGCGCAAAGCCCGAGTGGGCGGTGTGATGGTGATGGTGGTGATGATGGGGCTGGGCTTGCTGGTGCATCTGCTTCTCGCGCATCGGGTACTGTGACAGACTGGCGACCCAGGCGAGCAGAGCGCACATCGAGAGCTCGAGCAGTCTGACGGAGAACTGCCAGCCCCACCAGAGCCAGGGATAGGGGTACGGTCGCTCGGGCACCCCGAACACACCGTACAGTTGCACAAAGCCCATCAATATGAAAAGGAGCGCGGTCGCGATGCTAGTTGTGATCGCTGTGCTCAGAGCGACGAGGGTTGGATCCGCGCCGGTGTGACTTCCAACGATGTTCTTACCGCCTATGACGGAGCTGCTGCTCATGATGTGGATATGGGTGCGGACTACTCGGTAGACGTACATGTAACAGAGGCCGACCGTCACGCAAACGAGGATGTAAATGCACTGGCAGATTAGAGGTAGAATTCGTGCGTCGTCCCTGTAGCCGATCACGTAGCTCGACGTGTGCAGGGATACACAGAGGACGACGTGTATGGTGCTAGCAAGGATGAGCGCCCCAGGCGACAGCAGTCTTGTGCGCAACGCTGGCGCTTCGGAGTACCTCGCGAGGTACAACACGAGTGTGGCGAATGCCGTGGACAAGAGGGGCGCTGGCAGATGCATGAGTATTCTTGATAGAGGCTCCGGTAACGAGTGACCCAGGTTGTAAGCATCGTAGAATAGGTGGAAGCAACGTAACGTGCACACTGTTGTCAGCAGCAGGTGAACTGTCAAGAAGTACGACTGCGTGAGCAGATTCGTCGCGTCGTTGAAGCGCACGATCTTGTAGATCGAATAAAGGGCCATCAGGGTGAAGAGGATGGCGGCCAGGTACACGTGCAGGGACCAGGCTATCCTCCAGGAGGACTCGAGCGAGTGGGTCGCGTGGGGGCCGTTGTTCCTCGAGGGGTCGTCCATCGGCTCCTTCGAGGGCGCGGGAGGCTGGGGCTGCGGGTACGGTAGCCTCTCGGCGTCCACGATCTCGATGCTCTCTGTCTTGAGTACGGCGTTGTTGTTCTTTGGTTCGCGTCTCATCTCATCGTCGTCTTCCTCCTCGTTGTCGCCGTTGTTCTCGTCGGTCTCATCGTTGCGACGAGTGTTCGGCAGATTGAAGATGGTAGGATGAGTGGGGTGCGTCGCGGGCGTGCTCTTCGCCGTGCTTGGCGTGCTCACAGACGAGGAGGACCGGTCGCTCGACGCTGGCGTAGCCTCGACCTCCTGCCCGATTGCTGGCACCTTGCTCGGCAAGGGCTTCAGCAGCACATCTGGAATGTCCTGCTTCCTGCCGTTGCTACCGGAGAGTATTCTCGATATACTCGTGTGATGTAGCGTCGGCATGAACTCGTTATTGGTATTGTTCCGGCGGTCCCGGTCGTGCTCCGACGACGAGCCGGACTCGCGCTGGTGCTGCTTCTGTTGTTCGGCCTTGCCGGACTTATTGCGCGGGTGGTGGTGTTCGTGGCCAGTCTGGACCAAGTCGGGCGGCCTTATCGGTATCCTCTCGTGCGCGGGAGTCAGACTGGGCGGCGGGATGGGCCTCCGAACTCCGCTGTGGGTGTCCGAGTTGGTCCCCCTGAGGGTCGGCTTGTCAGCGAACGGGTTCACGTATTCCGGGGGCAGTGGTGGTGTGAACAGCGCCCTGGATGGGGGCGCGTATGACGGCAGTTCCCGGTACGTCGGAGAGACGGTGGACTTGGCCAGGGGGTACCTCAAAATCGATGGGTACGTGGTCGTGGATGGCACAGACCTGTGCGTCGTACTCACAGCCGGAGACACCGTAGTGGTCAAGGGCGACGGCACCGTCGAGAGGGTGGTACTGGCCGACATCTGAGCCTCGTAGGCGGGCACGCTTCGCTTGGTCGTCGCCGAGCTGTGTGCAACCTTATTGAATATCGCGGCGATGTTCTTTTCGAGGGCCGAGTGGTCGAGGTTGAACACGGGGCTGTTGGGGCCGCCGTCGCTCGCGATCACGACGCTCAGCCCGAGCAGCAGAATCGTCCACGTGGCGCACATCAGGCTTGCTCGCATCTTTGCTGCTTTCGACACACGTGTCAACTCAAACGTCGATTAACTCTAGTATGGATCACTCGATCACAAGCGACTGCCGTCGCGGCTACGAGACGAGCGATTGTCCCTGCACCCGCCGCCTGCATAAATTCGCAGCGACATCGGATCGGGCGTGTTTTTTATTCCTTCTGTCCGCTTCGATTCCTCTTTAGCTCGTAGGTGCTGCTGGCTGCGCTAGCCTCTGGCAACGGCCCTGCGGCTTTTACATCCAATTGCACGGATCATTCGCACGCTCATAGCTGGGCACTACCGACACTCGGATTTCAGTGCATCCATTCGGCCAATCGGATCGCTCCCCTCTATCACAGTCTAGCGAGCGGTGTAAACGATTCGTTCCTTCGGAGAAAATAATCCTTCAGTTTTGTACAAGGAACAAAGGTGCGGCAGGATCGCCACCGAACACACGTACGGACGTTGTTGCCTCGGTCGAAAAGTCCAAGAAAACGTCAAGTCAATCCAACTTTATTATCCGCATCTTTTTATGACGCCGCTTTGTTGTCCCCGCTCTTGCTCCTTAATTGATCCGTTCAGATTGCACGTGAGTTCTGAAAACAAAGCATAAAACTAATTACTTGTCATGCTTGTTCACATGAATGCAAAATAATTATCCCATTGCGCTAATTGATGTTAAATTCAATCATAAAAAGGGACGACGTGAACGAAAGGAAGACAAAAAAATATGATAAAGAAAAAGATAGAACGAGAGAGAAAAAAAAGCGCTGTCATCAGTGGGACGGAGGCGGCAAACTATTTTCCGTTTTGGTATAATTGAATCGACGTAAGCTGAGAGGCAATATGTAGGTCTGCATTATAATTTGGCATTGAATGACGATCGGGGTTTGCTTGCGCCGAGCATAATGGGTTTTGCAACAGGCAGCCAGATAAGCAGGCTTCCTTCCAAAGCTAAGGAACAATGTATTAAATAGCACGTAGGCAGCAGTAATCCTTATAAGCGCTCTTATCCCTATTTTCTTAAGTTTCAAGAGGTTCACCAAACAAGTAGTCAGTCGACTACAGACAGGAAATTAATCATACAACTCGGAGAGAAGCCTTGTGTGTGCCGTATGTTGAGCCTTTGAACGGTCGTACCTGTCCAGTCGTTTGTTTTGACAATAACAACAACAACAACAAAAAGTATTACGTGTTAGGCAAAAATAAGTTATAGAGCTGCTCCTGATTAACTGTATCTCGCGGGGCGCAAAGGTCAGTGCTGGGAAAGCTCGCGGTTTGCAACGAGGACGATCGATGACCAAGCGGGAGCAAACTCCAAACAAAGAGGAATGAGAAGAAGACGTTGTACAAGAACATTTTCGGCCACTTGACATCAATTATTTTATCAGCCGTCGAACCGATCTTAAACGTTGCGCAACTACTTGGGGGTCACTACTTTTGTCCACGACCCGTTAAATATCATGATGCTGTGGAATTCTAAAACACTTGAAAATTCCCTGCTCACTTTAACTTCATAGTTGCTGCTATTCCGTGTAATACTTTCACGCGTTTCTTGGTATAACAGCACGGTCAGAGAGCACGTCGAGCGAGCGCGCGGCTTCGTGAGTCGTCGAGATTCCGAGTGTACCATCACCCAAGACAGAGGGAGGGAGAGAGAGAGAGAGAGAGAGAGAGAGAGAGCACGTCGCCACAGAACGAGGAGAAACAACAACTAGTTTCTTGGTGTGAGCTCTCCGCCAGACCGAGCCGTTTCTGTTCGATTGAATAATCCAAATCCCATGCATTCGCGAGCTATCGTGCTCGTGATAATTATTTCAGACCATTTCGTTATCTGCGCTGATTGCGACAAAAAGAAAGTTATCGGACATCTGATTGACAAAAAAAAAAAAAAAAAAAAAAAAGAGAAGAGATAATTTATTTTGTTCCCTCTGACAAATCGAGAGTCAAATGTTGCCATTTTTCATAATTTGTAGAAGAAGGAGAAGAAAAAGAAGAAGAAGAAGGAAAAAAAAAGAGTTGAGCGAACATCTAGAGTTCAGCAGCCTGCACAACTGCGCGACTGAATTGAAGATAATTGTTTCCTTTATTTATTTATCGACAGACGCTGCTATTCATGAGGGCTGAGTTAGCGACACCTCGGCGATTCCGTCCTATGATATATGATATTTTGAAGTCGTCGCGCGATGCTCACATACACTTGTGCACACACACACACACACACGTACACAGGTTCCCATGCGCAATCAATCTTAAAGCCGTGAAAAGAAAGGACGGGCGCATTTAAATTCAGCATATTAACTTGACTCGAAACGGGATGTTTAGCCGGGAATAAATAATACCGACGAAAGAAAAAGCGGCATGCATTGTTGGCGGAATTCAAAATGATGGATCTAAATGACTCACCTCTCATCGCGCGACCCACAACTCCCATAATAACGGATGCATGCGTCCAGTGCGTGGCGTCCAGATTCTGCAACAGATAACAAACATCATCATTAATTGCGATTCAGCGTCATTTCTCTTGATTTATTCAAACAATCGTCCCTGTTGAAAAATCAAATAAATATCATCAGACCTTTTTACGCACCATTTGCACTGTTTTGTATACTTTTTATGCTCACGTCCCTTAAATCTTTCTCCCGGAGTGAAAGGAGCGGATTCGAACGCTAAAGCCCAATGAGTAGCTAATAATAGAGCAACGTGCAGACATAATCTGATGGTCCGTATTGCTATCAGCACCCCACACCATAAAAGAAGTTTTTCTTCGGTGGCCATCAGCGACCCCTCGAAACAGATTCGTATCTACTGTCGTACCAAAATTGTTATTGCTTACAAATATATCTCTTTTTGTTGAAACGCTAATCTCTGAGACATCATCGTGCCATTACGACTCTTTTGTGACAAAATCGTCAGCGTTAACGTGTAATGATAAATTTGAAAGTTGACAAAAGGGGGAGGGAAGAAAAAAGACAGACAGGTTTTTAGAGAGCTGGCTTTTCCGGAACCGGGACGAGTCGTTGGGTACCCGAAAGCGGACGCGATAGCTTTATAAAAGGGGCGAGAGAGAGGCATGCGACAAAGGTCGCTGGGTGGCAAAGCGCCGGCAATTTCGTGAAATTATGGCCAAATCAGCTGGACGCTGATTTATGGCGAGACCCCGGGTATTTGACAGCAGAGGGCCTGGGCATTCATCCGTCGGTGGCTCTTGTCAGGTCCCTCTCCCGGCTCGTTACCGCACGATAATCTCGCAAACTTTTCCGTCGCCTCTTTTGAGAGAGCGTCGCTTATATACTTCGCCACGAAAACGGACCCTGCTAAAAAGGCTCGAGCGTGAAGATTTCAATCTCCATAATCGGACAAAAAAAAAGCTGTGAATGGAGAGCGACTCCCACAAACACCGTTTCTCGAGTCGTTCGTCTTCCTTTTTCTTCCATTGCTGTCCCAACTGTCTCCCTCTGTTGAAGGAAGTCCGAGTTTTGACGATGTCGTTATACAGCTTGCTTCCGGATACTGGGAAATGTCACGCTACTCAAGCCAAACTTGAGCGCATTTTTGGTGCGACCCACCGCGCGCACAGGCGCTCTCTCTCTCTCTCTCTCTCTCTTTCTGCGACAAAACGATTTCCCCGAACGCCGTTTCTCGGTTTAATTTATTTTCCACCGTATTAACAGTCCAACGCGGTTGCATAACAATGAAGGGGCCTTTTGTGGCGACGCAATTATTGCCGCCTCGGTTTCTACCTGTCGAATCAATTTTATTAGCCTAATCGCTTTGGAATGCTCCGCCGTATTATGCGATATTTGTCGCTGCTTTGACAATAAACGAAATAAAGTCGAAAAAAATGAAGAAAAGTGAGTTCCGTTTAAAAGACTCTTGAATAACAATTTTGCATACCAGTTTCGAGGGCTACAAGTTCGAAACTTTTTGCTTGGTTTTCACCCCGCTAACCTACTTTGATGGGACTAATTATATTCAAAGTATGAGCAATTTTCCAGCATCCAGCGCGTCGCGACAAATTAACATATTGTCAGCACATATGTATATAGCGAGCACGTCTGAAGCTGGCTTTGGCAATCAATATCACGATGACAGAAGCGATGATCTTCGGCGAATGCGCGGTTCTGTTGATTAGCGCGCAACTAAACCGCCAATTCATTGAATCATCTCCGAGCTTCGGCCTCTGATCGAAATTAGTACGTGAGCGGATAGACATCGCAGGGGCTGTGAAATCGGCTTTCCTGCCATTCGGCTTACGTTTCACTGCTTAAGGTGACGTTGCGTTATGTCATGATAAGTTACGTGTTTGCCATCCTTTTTCTCCGCCGCTGCTTCAACCATGCGTTAAATTCCTCCGGGGGATTGTCCGTCGACCACCCCCGTTTCCCCCCTCGCTCAACCGTACATCTGCGATACCGAAGCGCAGCTTCGTCTCTTTTCGATACTTCTCTAGCAAACTCAATAACTCGCCATGTGGATGTACGTGTTCAACCAACACAATCGACCGCTCGCTTTGTAGTTTGAAATTTTTCCAACGTTGCTCTACACGTTTCTCAAAATACAATTTTTTTTTCTTCATTTCATTTACATGTTTCTTCATATTTTTTATTTTCATTCACATTTTTTAATACTTTTTTCCATCCACGTTTTTCTACATTTCTTTTTTCATTCAGATTATTCGAGATGTATTTTTTTTTTTTTTTTTTTTTTTTTTTTTTTTTTTTTTTTTTTTTTTTTTTTTTTTTTTTTTTTTTTTTTTTTTTTTTTTTTTTTTTTTTTCAATTAATTTTTCGTTCAAATTTGATTGCTTTATGAAAATTCAATTCTATATTTCACTTTGTGTTTTGAGTTATAATTAATCGAGAAAAAAGTGGCTCCCATCGAATAACCGCAGACGAAACGCGTGGCACGGGTCAAATTGTACAAAAACATATGTTTGTGCAGACGCCAAAAAGGTTGCGTTTCATTGTTTGGAGCAGTTGCGGATATGTGTTTTCGAGCTATCTCTCAACGTCGAGTTTTCTCTTGACAGAAAAATTGGTTTAGGAAACAAAAAAAGTATATATTTTTCGTTGTAAGTTTTTATTTTGAAGCCGTGGCAGTTTTTGGGACGTCTTAACAAATGCTCGGTTCGACGTTTAGCATCAATTTAACGTCCGTTGTTGAAATAGCGAGAAGACACTACAGATAGTAATGTACCTGTCACTTTTTAAACATTTCAACAATTTTCTCCACAATGAGATATAATATTCAAACAAAATTTTCTTTGGAACATATCATTATATATGCTATGAAAATTTATCGGATGCAATAAAATGGATTAATTGTTGTTATTCCATAATTAGTGAAGTTTAACTGTGAGGATTCACCGGCTATAGAGAAATGTGTTAACAATAAAAGGATTTTTATGCTAGTTTATAATATATATAATATGCTTAAAAGCAAATCAATTGCATCAATTGCAATTATTGAATGTTATACCACTTTAGTGGAGCGTACATAAGCAAACAAAGCACACATTTCATTAAAGTTTAATTAAATTGAAACAAATTGTTCCGTAACAATTTGTAAATTAATTTTGATCGCGAGAAATATGCATGCGTGCGAAAAATTAAACAACCCGATGAAGTTAAGTATCAATTGCAATATCCCGGTATTTGTAGACATTTCTCATTTACAATGAGAATCCAACTAAACAAAAATAATCATCGAAAATTTATAAATTGGTTCTTTTTTTCTTTTTTTAATGTCGATAATTAATTCACAAGCTCGATTAATTTTACAACAAATCTCATAGATTTATATTTTTGTTGTTTCATTTATAATATTCAAAGGCACATTGTGTTTGACGTGTGAAAAATCTGGTGCATTTTTCCTATATGGCACGTGAAATTTGTCGCCTCGGTCTACGTGTACAATTCTTACGTCACGGTGTAACTTTTTTCGCACGCCTCCTTTAAGCGAGAAGCTCATATCCCGACACATAACATTTATATTCGCAGCCTCGCGTAATTTCTCGAAAGAACAAAAAAATGCAGTTATCTTGACTAACACGAACGCCTTAAATCATGGACGTTCATTCTTAATAAAAAGCTCTTATTGTTCTAGATCGATATAGCCCAGTAATCTGGCGAGAGACCATCCTTCAAAATAGAGCCGGCTTTGTCAGCGTTTATTCGGCATCGGTGACACGGATATCGGCAATGTAATTTATCTAGAACTCATCGCAACCTTCAATTTGACAAATTAAAGCTTCAGCTTCGTAAACGGATTGCCGTGACTTTTTGGTGTAAAATTTTTGAAATAAAACGAAACGAAAAAAAAAAAAAAAAAAAAAAGAGCACAGCTTGCAGTGACATTAACTTTGCATGATAAATACACAGCTCGCTGCTGGATTTAAATCGACCGGGCACCGTGTTCCGAGCAGATTAAAATTTTTCAACAACCAAATCAGTTTTGTATTTTTATAATGAATAAAAAAAACACAATAGGGCGCCGAAACAAGACTAAAAAAACAAAAGGGAATTACAAATTTTTTTTCCGTCAGTTCTCGAGCGTGCAATTTACGTTTGATCAAACGTAATGTAATTAATCAACGCTCGCTCAATGGAATAGAAAACAATTTGCACAATGTAATCTTCAAATGTCTGACTCCGTCCCATTAACTGGCAAAAAAAAACGTGGAGCGTCGTGCAGTTTGATTGCGTGGGGTCGTTGTGAAAATCTCAAGTGTCCGTCCGGTAAAGTCAAATTTTTGCTTTTTATCGAGATCATTATTATTTATGGATGGGGTAAAAAATTGATGCTCCCACGGATCCTCGTATTTTCCAAGTACAAACTTCTCCCGCGTTTAAATTCATGAACAATTTAATCAATGAAAAATTGTCTCGACCCTCTAATTATTTTGCTTCTTTATTTTTGTGTTTTGTTTTTGTTTCTTTTTTCGTATTCTGTATGTGAAAAAACGTGCACGTGCTTCGAAAGAGGGAAGAAAATAAATAGTGACGGAATTAAGTGCTGTTGAAAATGTATTCTGCATTATTAACAGCTTTCAGGATGTTCTAATGTTTTAGATCGAATCAAAAACACACAATTCAAATTGTTATTTATGCAGGTTAAACGTCGTTGCGTAATTGCAGCTTGGGAATCGAGCGCGCTTTCAACTGTAAAGTTATGACGGGAACAATGTATATTTTAGCCAGTTATTTTTTTATTTTCCTCTCCCTTTTATTTCATATAGAACCAAACGAGATAGGGTAATAAAAGGAATCTCATAGATTTATAATAACAATTTAATAATTGCATCAAACGGAAGATATAGGCGAGTAAAACATGAAATTGTTACTCATCTGTAATGAATTGTGGCGTATAAAATGAATTTTCAATATATCGGAACTACTCGTTTAACACACCAAGTTAATCACTTTTATAATTGCAGCGAATTTTTAACTAACTGCAAAACATATTCTTCGAAGAAACATAAAAAGAACAAAAGTCTCACCTTTTCAAACGTTCTGCTATTTTTCATTCAATTAAACACATCAGATAATTATTTGAATTTTATCAGTCGATAGCGAAGTTGAAGTTTAATCCGCTATCAAGATTGATTTTATTGGCTCTATAGTTGCACTTTTACTATTTTTCTTGGCGTGATAAAAAAAAAAAAAAAAAAAAAAAAAAAATAATAATAATGCAACGTCGATATAAAGTAAGCGGCGCGACAGATTTGATAAGCCCTTAAAGATTGTCCGTTGCAGGATACAGCGATAAGACAATGAGAAATCTGCGGCGAACCGAGAGAGGTAATTCTTTTGGTACAATTTCTTCGCGAGGATCAGAGGCCGAGTTGCATTCCTGATCAAGGTCAGGATGTTGACCAATCGCCCCAGCCAACACGTTACAATTACACAACACAAAGAGTGTGAATTTGATGACGCAAGATGCACAATCGCTTGGCCTCGCCGACAATCTTCACGAGATATGGTAAAAACCGCAGTCACGATTACCGCTGATTATTTTCGCACGCCTCGACTATCCTTTTCTCTCTCTCTCTCTCTCTCTCTCTCTCTCTCTCTCTCTCTCTCTCTCTCTCTCTCTCTCAGTATCCTACAGATATCCTTATTTTTTGCACCTTTTTGATTTCACTTGTCGCATGCGAACGATGAGCTGTTAATTCGGTGCTGTCACTTTGGGTCACGTGCTCGAAATTACGCACGCCCAAGTATATGCGACAGTAATTGCGGTCTTCAACTGGCGGATATGTCAAACAGACCAGATCCTGCCATTTACCAATTCACTCCGAGAAACGGAATGCCTCTAAATATGTTGATATTACCAATGGTGAAAACATGTTTTTGCAAAATGAACGTGCAGAAAAATTAATTAGATCAAAAAATGTGCAAAACTTTGTTTTTTGTCCCGATCAAAACATGGGGAAACAATAATCAGAAAAAGAAAGTTTTTTTTCAAAACAAAAGTCGGATTTTAAGTGTAGATTGTTCAAGTTTCAAATTCAATTTTTTTTAATTAAAAGTTCAGATTAATTTTAACCGAATCATATTTATTAATTTAAAGAAGATTTTTGACAAAACATTTTTCAATTATTTTGAAATCATTTTTTCTCAAGAGAAAGGATGACATTTCGACAGCGTATAAATTCAAACGAAAAATAATCCGCGCAATTAAATATTTATCATATTACCGGGAACTGGGGAATATACACGCGCATAATTATTCGCGGGGTTATAAATATTGATTGCGAATATTAATAGATAAGATGTCAGCGTTTAAATGAGTTTGTTTTTCAATGAATTCGATTGGACCGTCGATTCGCGTAATGAATGCGTCGACAAATAAATGGCTCGAGTGTTTAGTTAAAGCTCGATAGAATTAATATTCGGCGGGTATGGTGTGCTCTGGTTTGCGCGTCCCCTCGCTTCTGAGAAGACACATTTAAATTGCAATCGTTCAATTGATCGGCAATAAATTGTCCCGAGCGAAAACGCGTTGTCTATTTTTATGCCAAAAAAATAAAAAAAAAAAAAAAAAAAAAAAAAAAAAAAAAAAAAAAAAAAAAAAAAAAAAAAAAAAAAAAAAAAAAAAAAAAAAAAAAAAAAAAAAAAAAAATGGACAAAAAAGTGAGGACGAAAAAAGAAAAAGAAGAAATCTTACTGTGATCGTAAGTTTAACCTTTTCCCCTTGGGAATATTTATCGCCGGCTCTGGCGAGAGGCGACAAAAAAATCTCAATCACAGGCGTGAGATAAACGGCAAAAGAAATGCACATTTCCATGTTATTAAGGGTTTTTTTCATTACAGCTCAACCGAATCTGGCGTACAATTAGATTGCATTTGTGAATGAGCGTGGATGAGTAATTTGATTTCTGCCTCGTGATATAAACAATATCGCATGTATATATCATAATTTTGCATTGTAATTGAATTTCGTGTCTCGCATTTGATTCCTAATGATAAATCACGTTAACTGTATCCCGAGCGTTATTAAAAACTTCATTACCGAAAGATTTAAATTCATCCCTCCATATCATTTGCTCGAATCATTTTGCCTGCCACTGAGAATCACTACTTCCGACAACGTGCGGATAATTAAAATTATTTGATGGTAAATTAAAACCATTAAAAGCGAAAATCTCTCGAGTGCTCGCTCATCAGACGACGGTGCCATTCTTAAATTCGAGGGTTAACGAATTTTATCAATCATCGTCTATTCAATATTTGCAAACTTGAAAGTAAATTTTCAATTTTCCATCTCACCAAGTAATTTCGGATCAATTTTTTTTATTTCTGCGCGTTATTTTGGTTAACGGGATAACCGCTTTTTTCGCCAATTTTTGCACTCCCCTGCGTTTTCAGTTTGTTAGTTTGAGCCACTAATATTGTTAAGAGACGAAAATTGGGTAGTTTCGGTAAGTGCAATAAAGAGCGAGCAAAATTGCCGGGGGATTAATATTGACAAAACGATTAACGTGTGGGATGAGAGAGCAAACTAGCAATCGATCAAATCGAATCTGAAATGAGTCATAAATTCGTGGACACCCCGGTTGCAGGAATGTGAAATTGAAAACCGAACGGAAACTCGCAGGACGAGGCTCAGCAGCCGCCGTCAGGAGCGTAGTGCAATTTTTCAAGACCCTACGCGGCCCGCTATATTTATCACAATTTATTGTTTTCATTTTCCTCCTCTTCTGATAGCAACGAATGTTTATTTTAAGAAGCCCCAGACATTCTAACGAATACATCATTTTTCCAACGCACATAAATTCTATTTATGCAAATCACCTGACAGTATTTTTCAGCTTTTGTCAAACCACGCATTAGGGCCGTAATTCAATCAGCTTTAGATTTTTGTTTGTTATTTTTTCCTCACCTTTTCGATTTCCAATTTTGAGTAACGACGAAAATTGAAAACGAATGACATCATATCTTTGAAATCAAAAAATAAATACTGATCTGGTCTTTTATTAATTGACGTTAAATTATATGAGAAATTCATTATCCCCGATGTCAAAATAAGTGAAACATCTGACGAAATCATTTTTCGAAAGGCTTACATGTGAGAAACAGAACAGATGTCATTCATTAATAGTTCATTATGTAAACACGGTAATGGAATAAGCTATGGAATTCATAACGTATACATGAGCTCTATAGTCGAGATGAAAAGTCATCGCACGAATTCAAATGTCGATAAAGAAGCCGTTTTTTTTTCTTTTTTTTTTTTTTTTTTTTTTTTTTTTGCACTTGAGAATTATAAATGACAACTTTCAAGACGACGTAAAAATACATTTCCATCGAACACGGGGGAAGAAAAAATAATGACAGAAACGTGAACATATTTAATTGGACGAATCAATTTCAAGATAAAAAGCACAGCAATTTATAAATATAACTATTCACGGCTGCTCGAAACGCATCGAAAAATCTTATTCTATGTGTCATCTGGTGACAAATGCTCCAACTTCCTCAAAGCTTTTAGTTGCCGGGAAATTTTTATCTCCGATTTTCTTCACGGGGGAAAAAAACTTGGTCGCTTGATATTAAAATGTTGTACGTTTAACTTTTTCCTTAGACATTTTCAACGTAAAATATTGAACACTAGAATTTCTTTTTTTTTTTTTAGTTTTTCCCACCCGACATTCAAATTCTATCGACACTCATATTTTTTCACGCGTCACCACTTATAATAAATAATTCTCTTCGTGGCCTTTATAAAAAAGAAAGAAAAAAAAAAAAAAAAAAACAATAAATCGCCCTTAACCTACTCAATTTTTCACTGCAAAATCACTTTTCCCATGCTATTATATATTCAGTTCAAATAATTCAAATCTCGATTAAGCTGCCGTTAAACTCAGCGGGAGTTATTCAATTTACGATTGTTTAACTTCGACTTACTTTGCTAATCTGCAATAAAATTTTGTTTACAAGTCTCAAGAGTTTATTTGTACAATCGTAAGCGGAATATTATAGTCGCGATAAGATGTAAATGTTGGACAATAAAATTTGTCCAAGATTTCGTCGAGAAGATTTGAATTGTATTTGAAATTTGAATGAGTTCACAGAGGAATGAAAAGATAGGAAATCTGGCCCTGGTCGTCGATGGTAAGCGATTCAGAAGGAGGTATAACGTAGTCTAGAAGACAAGTTTCGGCTCAAGAGAGAGAGAGAGAGAAAGAGAGCCCAAGAGGTGTTGTTAAGTAAAGCGAGCTTCTTCGTGTTCTAATGCGCGCGCGAGAGCACGAATCTCGCTCAAACAAACGGTACCGAGAGAGCGGCGCTGCAAAAGAGAACGTCGATTGCGAATGTCTAGGCTGAGTAATCGAGCCGACGCCATCGATACATGCTCCCCGGCTGTATAGCGGCTCGTTAATGCCACATCTTCGCATCCTCTTTGTCTCAAGGCCTTGCCACCTTTTTTTAACCCATTTTCATTCCCGATTTCACGCCATCTACAAATCTCATTCTCACCTTTTTTCTTATCCTGATAATTATCAAATTTCAATTATTTCAGTTCTCAATTCTTTTTTTCATCTTGTGTCCGAATTTTTCCAAAATCCAAAATCTGCAAATTCCATAGTTTAAGACTCTAATTAAGAATCAACAGAAAAGGCTTCCGATCAAAAATTTTCCCATCATCATTAATCAGGTTGGAATGTAAAATTTTTTCAAACATTGAAAACAAAAAAAAACAAAAGATGGGAAAAAATTGTTGGGTCACGCACCTTTATTAACTGTTTATCGACAGTGGCCGTGCGACTTCTATTTCGAAATGGCTGCTCATTACCCTTTAGCTGCTTGTTAACGTCATTTTTACAACTTTATTATCCAGTGTTCCAAATGTCCCATCAATCAAATCGAATATTACGGTTTTTGGGTCGCTCACAAAGCACAGTTATGTAAGAATAATATGATTCCTAACTACCGTCAATTTTGTTCGCAATTTTCGGGCTCTTTATATTTGGAGGACTGATGAAAATGCATTTCAGTGTCTCGTCGACTAATCCAGGCACCAAACTAAACACGCTAACTCGATATTATCAATACAAACTCAATTTGAAGGGGTTATTAAATTTTAACTTCACCGGAATTGCGCGCAAGCAAGATAGAACGGGAAAAAATATATCGCTTGAAAATCAAATTATTTTTCATTAGAACCAAATTCTTTTTAACTTTTTTTTCCCGCCGTCTCTCTTTCTCTCTCCGAGCTTGTTTTTCTCGTCCATCTTTTATTCAATTTTACAGCGCTTTCGCTTGAGGTACGACAAGTCGATTAATTGCTGAAATTATTGCACTTTTTTGGATATTCAAACCGTCAAATGCTTTGCAATTAAAAAGATACGTGTTAAGGCGATATGGCGTTTGAACGTCACCGGATCACTATCAACTCGTTTTGCTTGTTAAAACGAACTCTAAAATGACGGAAAAAAAAAAAAACAAAAAAAAAGTACACCTCGAGCCATTTTTTTCTTTTTTACGACGCGTTTCAGTTTTCATTGTGCCGCCGCGTTATCAGTTAGTGTGTATCTTCAATTATGGATGGAAAAAAAAAAAAAAAAAAAAATGTATAACGGTTTTGTAATTGCGCCAACCGTCGAATTGTTGATAGAAATCATTTGAGTTATCATTCATTATCTGTACTATTTCCAGATTGCTGACTCCGTTCGCCGGGACGGAGAGAGAATTATTTAAAATCAATTTCATTCGGAGGATGGAATTTAAACCGCAGAGGATAAAAAACAAATACACGATTCGGCGAGTGAAATGAAAAAAAAGGAAGATAAAACACAGTAAGGAATAAGAAATTTACGAAATAGAATTGAAAAAATGTGGGGTAATTAAAATGGCGGAGCCAAAAGGTTGGAATGGCGATGCTATCGAAGTCGATCAATCGATAATTCGCTCTTTGTTCAAATCGACACAATTACCACGCGATCTTAGTCAAACAAAATGCACGCTCTAACATTTTCCCGCTAGACGTCTATTTCCCACAATTAATCATCCCCACCGCAAATCGAATTAGCATCATGCAACTGAATCATCGAAACTCGCCCGAGCTTCGCAACAGTCAGAGAAAAAGAGTCACGCATTTAAGTTCATGGCAAACGTCCATGTGTATGTGTGTGTGTGTGTGTGTGTGTGATTGTGAGCGCGAATAATTACTCACGGCATTTATAGAAATCACTTATACATTGTCTCACTCTGCGACTCGTGCATTATCTCATTGAATCTTCATCGGATAAATAAATTATAATTTCAATGGAACACGCTTTTGGACGCGGTGAAACTCGCTTTTATCTAGAAAATGAGCACATTCTGTATGAAAAGACGCTGGTGCAAAAGTAGTTTATAAAAATCGTTCATCATCCAAACTACAATCGTAAAGGTGCAAAGATGATTCAACAATTTGATGGACAAATAAACCAAGTCCGGGCGTGCTTTGATTGTGTTTTACGACACGTTGAAATTGTTCGTAAACCTCTATTTTCTTTTTCCTTTTTTTTTCATTCGATTTCCAAATACAAAAATACTGCACCGTTGAATGCAGTCTAATTTTGTAAGAGAAATCGATCTCGGGCAATGTTTCACGCCGATCACGATTCCTCTCTCTGATATTTCTGTATCCTTTGACGGAAAATTTGTTTGGGAAATCGCTCTTGGGAGAATTTGTTGAATAAACAATTCTAAAAGGTTTTTTTTCGACTTTTTATTTTGTCTGTTAATTTGGAATTTTATTTTTTTTTTCGGGCATGTTTATACGTGGATTACCATATACGACAGAGTCATCGAAAAATGGGGGCCTTTTTTTACGACACCAAATTGGGGATAGGAAAGAAAACGAGGATATAATAGGCGTAGTATTTTTTATAGTCGTGGAATTGTTTTTGTAACCTCATTGGAGTGAGGTTGAAACGTGCACGGCGCAAGAGAGGGCGACGGAAAATTCAAAATCAAGCTTGTTGACCCAAGTGTTATGATAGGCCGGTGTGCGCGACTTATGAATAAAACGTATTATCTCTTGGAGAATGAATACATAACGCGGGGAGCTTTTATCTGTTCGCGTACGTGGTATTCGGATGGGTGTACGATGGCGTGTATGAGCGAGGCCTTTGAAAAGTCAACAAAAGCAAAATAGAGGAGAGGAGAGGCATGCCCGAGCGTTTATGAACGTGAATGGAAAAAGCGAGTAGGGCCTTCGGCGAATATTAGAACGCTTCTCATCGTCCGTCATTCCGATCGCGTCACGACTTAAGAATTCCGTAATTGCGAGCCGGCCTCGCAATCACGTCTCGCCAAGTATAATCGGCCCGCTGTAATCTTACATTGTCACCGTCAATTTTTTTTTCTTTCTCTCTCTCTCTCTCTCTCTCTCTCTCTCTCCTTTTCCTGTGCCTCTTTTCTCTCTCTCCCTCTCATTCTCTCTGTTAACTCGCACTTTTTGTTTATTTCACAACTTTGTTGGGTTTTTCCGCACCGCAGATCTGCTTTTTCGTGACCCCGGCGTCATCGCAATTGTGCAAACGTTTTTGCACAAAATCCAAGCCGTGAGAAACTCGACGGACGGATCGGCAGCATTAATTGCCCGACGCGCCGTTTTGGCCTCCGCTCGCTTGGCGTGTAAAATTTAAGATTGCCGCACTCCTGGAAATCGTATAGTTTCCTCAGGCCATTATGACGAATTGTAAACGTGACCGACACTTGGGATCATCATGTAAAATTCTCTCGTGCTTTTGACGACTCGAACGGCAGCTGTCACGTTTCTCTGTCAACGTCCTTCTCTCCAAACCGCTAGATCTTTATTTTTGGACCATCAATATAAATGCGGGTGCATTTCAATTGATACGGCTGTTGCGCAAGATTTTCTTCTTTTTCATTTTTTTTTCTTATTTATTTTTGTCGATCCAAGTTCGTTTATCGGTGAATTTTGATTAATTGAAAGAGGAAAACCAAGTAAGGTTTGTTGTTTTTGGTAAATGAGACAGGATTGGGTAATGATGTACTTTACATTTTGATAGAAATTTAAATATTTTCTGCATTTTTTGTTCAAACTAGTAACTGAAAAATCAACTGCGTTATCTCAATTTGAATTGAAAATCTGGTAAAAAGTTTCGTTCAAGTTTTTCGTTGACGGTCAACATTTTAATTGAAATAGAAAATTTTTTTCTAAAGTACGTTTTCATGTAGCTGTAAATCAGTGATCGGTGTACGAGAAAAAGGAAACCAGCTTTTCACAACGATAGTGACAGGGAGAGAGAGAGAGAGAGAGAGAGAGAGAGAGAGAGAGAGAGAGAGAGAGAGAGAGAGAGAGAGAGAGAGAGAGAGAAAAAAAAAAAAAAAAAAAAAAAAAAAAAAAAAAAAAAAAAAAAAAAAAAAAAAAAAAAAAAAAAAAAAAATCCTACAAAAGTTCAGTTTGGAAATGCAGGATGTCTAGTTATGAATACTACTGCTCATTAAAACTCAATAATAGATAAAGAGAAAATGACAGTACGTATAACGGACAAATAATAAATCAATTCAAATGATATTCTACACTACTTATAAATGACGGTGGTTTTTTTTTCTCCTCTCTTTCGATTATCTTTTCATTGATGTCGATGAACGTGATGTTAATTTTAAACAGAAAAAGAAAAAAAAATAGATGAAATTGGAAAAAAAAAAATATTGGCATATTAAAAATAAATCTATTAACTTATAATAAAGGAAAATTGTTGGTTTTAATAGAGAGAGATTGTAATGAGATTTCAACATTGTTGTTTTGTGAATAAACTTTGAAAAGTAGACAATTTTGTTGTTGCAATAAACAATAAAAAGTTTTAAGTTTGAGTTATTACAGCACGTGATTTTGATTAAGGATGAAATTTCCGTACATAACCATTAGAACTAATTACAAAACAAATTACGTGCATTGTATAGAAACGGATTTTAGACTTCATCCGGTCAGAGTGGAAACGTCCTCAAAACTTTCTTTATTTACGACAGTGAAATTGTTTTAAGTGGTAGAGACCCCTGAACGTGGTACAAGGACCATTATTTTTATCCGAAAATTGTTCGGACAGTTTTCATTCGAGCTGCCGGCCACAAGCACAAAGAAAGTGTTGAAGTCGACTGAAATTTGTATCCTTTTTTTCATATACAGCGGGGGTCCGAAAAATTTGTCGCCATCGAACTGTACAGTCGGTCGAACAAATTTTTCATCCTCCGTGACAATGACGTTGCACAGGCACACCACATGTTTACACGTCTTGTTCGTCGTGTGAAAGTAATCATATTTCGAATGCCAGTCAATACTATTTATAGAATTTTTTTTTTTTTTTTTTTTTTATTTTGTTGTACGGTTTCGAATACGAAATTTCGTCAACGAAGGAAAAGCCGGGTTGATAACATCGATACACACGTATGCAAAGGCAAATAATAATAGTGATAAAAGTCGGAAACGAGCAAAATAATATTATTTTGTTCCTGTAGTGTTGGTTTTTTATCGCCAAGTTAGATATAAATGTGTAATACTTTTTTATAGTTCTCCAAAGACTGTGATGTGCGTACCTATAGCAGTGCAACACTACCGTTTCTTTATCTTGTAACATAGTACAAACTGAAGGGAGAAGAAGAAAAAAAATTTATGAACAACAGCGCATAACCCACGTCGCATAATAATTATGTTCCACCCGCAGCAGCGGCACGACGTAATTACGCTGTATAGACTTGCCAGTGTCTCCTCTCTTCCGTAAATGTTAGCTTACGCTACTTTCGACCTGAAAATCCTGATCGATTCATTGATATCTCGTTCGAACTTTTCTTTTCATTTTCTCTCATGACACTCTCGCGGCGGCGTTAACTCTCATCGGGATGTAAATGCACTTCCGAAATCGCGCCTCGCTTTTATGATGAAATGTCAGAGCGTTTTTGTGATTGCAGTCAAATCTCAAAATGTAAAAACCTACATTCCTGAGTATATTAAAAAAGGTCTTTCAATCCACTTTCACTAAAACATAAATTAGAACAATTTCTTTTTATTCCATGTTTCAAACAAATTTTCATCAAGACTTTCATTAAGGCTCAGACTTCAATTTGTTTATACATTTTCACAGTGTCATCGTTCATTTCAAGTGCGTCTTGAATTAAGGTACGTCTCGATTTAAGAGCCCCTGTTTTGTGAGGCTCTGTTACCGACAGTTTTGCAGGTCGTTTTTGCGGTTGAAAATTTGAGTTCGTCTCAGAGTGGATCGATTGAGAGAGGAGATGTGTGTGTGTGTGTGTGTGTGTGTGTGTGTGTGTGTGTGCGTGCGCGCGCGCGCTCGGTAAATTTGGTTATGAAATTTGTGACGGAGGAATAAGGAGGTCGAAATACGAAAGCGGAGAGTCTAGCGGCGTTCGATTGTCCACGCCAATTACGCCTACAACACATTTTACGCGTAATTAAAGTCTTGATCGATGGTATCCTGTGCTTCTTCATCGGCTTTATTTGCATTGCATTATTCCCGTCGCTTTTGCTTTATCCGGCGCGCGTAGTCGCAGGAACGGTTGATGACCGAAACAAATTGTTTGCGTAGGTAATGAAAAATACGCTCGCGGTCATTCGTTGCGAAAACATCAGCCGATAGAGAGAGAGAGAGAAAGAGGCGGAGAAAAAACAAGAGAGAACGAAAATAAACAGCCGAGAAATTGTGAAAATTGTTTCGCCTCGGGTTCGGTACATAAGAAAAAAAATATATGTTTTGTTATATATGTTTATTCGGGGCGAAAAGTTTTCGGCCTGATCATCAACAATGTCGCCGCTATAAGGGGCGATAAATCAATGTGCGGAGTGACGATGCGGATACTTTAATTAAAATTCCAGCGGCTGCGAAGTTTTAATTGCCTGTGTATAGTCCAAGTTCGGCTTCGGTCTTGACCGGCGATTTGTTTCATTTCGCGCGCGCGGCGACTCGTGCAGCAACTCGCTCGGGTCGCTAATGCGTTGCGATTTGCTGAGCGAGCGAATAAATTCAAGCATAATAACGCGCGTGCGAGGGTACACCAAAGTAGATCCAATTAGAGAGCGCGGCCACGGATCCCTCCTGCTTCTTATTCGCGTTTCCTCTTCGCTGAGGAGCTAACGGTACTAATTTGAATCGGCTGTGCAGCGTTGAAATATATACTCTCATTCATATTCGCGAGCTAACCCCGCCATCCAGACGCCGAGTTGAACATTTTAAAGGCAAAAAAATCACGCCCCATTAACAAATCAGCTGCGATAACGAAGCGCCAATCCCAGATATCGCTGCGTCGCCAATAATAATAATAATTCGATCTCGAATGTCGCGTATAATTTTCTTAATTGAAACAAATATTGCGCGCGAACGAATCATTCTCGGTGCATTTGCATTTCAAATTGTCGAAGGAGGAAAAACGAGAGAAAGCGAGCGACTAGATATAAATTTGTGACTTTCGGTCTGTTTGATTGACGCTGCGAAAGAAAAAAAAAAACCGGGAGAAACGAATATATACACTTTTGCGTCTCACGTTGATTCTCACAGGCAGTTGAACAAATCCCCTTGACATCGGTTCGAGAAATTCCGCGTGCCGATGACAAATATTTTATTTGCAATTTTCATATAATCGAAGCAGACACTTGTAAGGAAAACAGATTCATATTTCAAGTTGTACTGCCTCTGTAATGCAAAACGAGGATCCTTTTCTTTTTTTTATTCTTCTTCTCTCTGCTCTTCGTTTTTTTATCTCCTTATATTCCCGAGGATAATAATGCCTCGTTGCGGACAGGAAAAACTGTTTACTCCGTAATGGTAACGTGGTAGGAAAGATTATTCTTACACGCCGCCTTGGCATTTCATTTCCAAGTGCCGTTACCGCGGATTTGTCGGGAGTGCGAGAGTTTTGTTATCTGTGTGTGCGAATCCAAAATTATCCGGCGAATCTTATTTCTCTCAACACTCGACGGGTTCGCTCCGTCACGGGGCGAGCAAACGCGCGCAGCCCTTGCGCGAAAACGTATATCAACAAACTGTGTGCCGCCCGTGAATGAAACGCACGAACGAGAAAACAAAAATGTACAGCGTTTCAGCGGGGCAGAAAAAAAAGTAAAGAAATAAAGCGAGAAACTAACATCCGCCAAGCTGTGTTTACTTATTTAGGTCTGGTTGAGGAACTGCGACAAAGACGCGTGCGTTGCGGAATCGGGAAAAACGAGATCTAAAATTAGGGCCTGGGGTGCTAATTCATTAAGCGAAAGACGTACCCGCGCGAAACATGTGCTCGGCTCGTTGTCGCCTCGGACCCGGGCAAATAAATAAGCGCGCAAAGAAGGACGCGTTTCAAGGGACAGAGACATTGACAAACGCTAAGTAGTTAACGCTTAAATTGCCTCAAACAAAAAGCCCCGACGACGAAGCGCTTTCTCTTTTCCCCGCGTGCGCTTACTTTTGTTGTTATCGGTATCTTTTCCTGGGCTCTATCTCTCTCACTCTCTATCTATCTATCTATCTCTCTCATCAGGTTTTAACTCTCGCGCAACATAATCCCAGGCGCGACTTTGTTCAAGCTTCGTTAACTTTCGACTTCACCGAATTATTGGAATTTAGCACGATCTCTGAATTTACTTCTGACCTTGTTTGCCCTACCATGGCCGCGCGCCCCGACACGTGCAAATTGATACCCATACGCCCAAGAAATGCGAGAGAGCAACCCCGCTAGCGGATTAACGACACGGACATATTATGCCCGCACGAAATCTCTCTAAGAAAATAATACTCCTGATGCAAAATAAAGAGAAAAAAGGACAAAGCAATGACCCTTTTTATGTCCCGCTTTTCAGCGATTTTGCAACACTTTCCATCTCAATGCGATTCCGTTCACGGTAAAAGGAAATTTGATTGCACAAGCAAAAGTTTCACTCTTTTTTGCTCGTTCCTAGCCTCAAATTTAAGGTGGTTCTAGGCGGTAAGTGAAAAATGTGGGAATTATATACAATTCTGAACAATTGACCTTTTAGTTATTTTCTTTAAGTTTGCATGATATAAAAATGTGATTGTGCATCTGAAGATGGAGATATTTAATTTACAAATTCATTTTCGCATAAATTTCAAAGAAATTCTGATTCTATCAGCTTATTAAGATTGTCGTCAATGAAATTTGAAAAATTTAGATTTTCAAGATTTTCTTCGATAACTGTTATTTGAAAAATGTGTCGCAAATAACAGCTCAAGGGAGAAAGACAAAAATATTACATTTCTCACCCAAAATTCACCACAGCAGTGTTGTCAACTTTGTGACGCAAATTCTAGGTCAAATTCGAAAAACTTTTCATCATAATAAATTCACTAAATAACTATGCGCTATGAGAGAAAAAAAAAAAAAGAAAAAGGAACAAAAGTTTAATGCAAAGTTCACCAAGACATCGTCGCGGGCATAAAAGTTTGCCATCAATATCTCCATGGAATTTTGTGTTGTCGACGGAGTGTGAAACACCAGTAAATTGTACAAGTGGAATTTAGCGAAAACTTTTTTTCCCCCTTTTTTTTTCATTTCCTCGGCGCACACGAGGAAATAAGCTACATTACAAAGTATTTGATTTGACGTAAAAGTTTTGTCCAGGGAGGGGGCGAATTTTGTTTGCCGATTGTGTGTTTAGTTGCACGCCGACAGTTTTTGTAGCCAAAGTTGGCGCGTGAAATTGTGGCATAGTAATTCTATTGTCGAGAATTAACCTTCAAGCGCCCGCGGTCTTGTCGCGTAATTAGTGTGGATATCACGTTATAATTGTAACCTTGCTGTAGATGCGAGTTCAGGCGCGGCAGAAAATTAAAGCGAGAGCAATGATAGTTGTCGCAGCTTTTAGTTCGCGCACGGTCGTAAGATAATTGTTGCTATTGAAACTTGATTACTGGTCTTATTACGCTGATGACATATGTCGAGCAACTTGTGCACCCCAAATTGTATAATATTAACATTTCCAATTCAAACTTTTACACATTCTCCCTCGTTTCTTTCTCGCTTCGTTTTTTTCTCCTACTAACGATTCCTTCTCGTTTACATTATGACTAAGCAATTGCATTATCTTCAGTCGTTCTGTTTCGAGCATTAAAAAAGGTTACATAAAAAAAAGCGATACCAAATGGCTTTCTTGAAATGCCTCCTCGTATGTTTTTATAGGCCAGCGAAATGTTTCCTCGAAGGGATAAAAAAAATTGATAAAAGCACTTTGACGCGGTGAATGTTAATACGCTTTTGAGGCAAAGATTTGAATAACAAAAAATAATTAATGAAATTGAATGATACGGATGAAATAAAAAAGAAAAGGAACGACGAAAATAGGCACGGAATATAAAGCACGAGACGACGGTGTGCGCGAGAATTTGCGTTGCATGAATATTGATTGGCCGGCGGAGAAGCAGATGTGTTTTGAATTCTTGTGAAGTGTTGGTAATAATAAGTCTGAGAGTGAAGAATCACTTGAAACATTCGGAACGAGTGAGGATCAATTGCGAGGATTCGAAATAAAGCTCGAGAGAGCGAATTCCTGGTGCAGATAATGGCCCGCGCGCTTACCAATGACGATGAATTAATTCGATTCGAGAGAGCTTAAACAATATGAAAACGCGGGCGCATTCGAGCAGCGCGCAATAAACAACGTACCGTCGATGTTTCTTGGTGTAAAATAATATTGTGCCACTTGTAGACGAGCGAGCACAAATTGTTCGCGACCGTTTATGGTACATTGCGCCAGATAAAATAAACTCGGTTGCTTTGGCCCCCCGACCGTAACTTATTGTTATTATACTCGGCGCAACAATATGCGAATTATGTCCCGACCTCTCTCTTGTCTTTCATTCTTCGTTCTTTTTTCTCTTCTTCTTGTTTCTTTTCGTTGATTTTACATGCGCCGACTAATTTGACGTGACACCATTCATATATACTCAAGTCTGAACAGTCCAATAACTAGCGTTAATAAACATGAAAGTCATTTGCAATCTGCACTCTGTTTCACGTGCAACTGTTAATTCATTCAAGTGGCTACTTCCAATCCCTCTTTTTTCGATTCCTTACTAAATTCTTCGTGATATCATTGTTTTTTTTTTTCTCTTATAACCATTCCCCCTTCCCCCCCCCCCCATCATTGCTCAACGTAATATAAAGTCAAACTTGACTAGACCAGTCCGTAATAAAAAATCAAAATTTAATATTGTTTGAACTTTTTTTTTTTATCAATTTCACGATTTTTTTCTCTCAAAATTTAAAGCCCACTTTCATTGAAATTAATTCGTAATAATTAATCGACACAACTTGTCAATATTTGTTTTAAATGAACTCGGAACTGTAAATGGCAACTCATCCTTTGAAACAGAAAACAAAATTTGAAATTCCAAAAGACGTTGAGATGTTTCAAAAGTTCGAACCAAATTCAAATGTTTATTTTCATAAGAGCGTGTTTAACTGTTAAAAGTAACACACATCCGAACCGCTACTGTAGCAACTAATGAATATCGCATATAAAGTTTCATTAGCTGGTGGCCGCGGGGTAAGGAGAAGATTGGAGTTTGGGATTATACACATTCAAATGTAAGCGTATATAGCGGAGTTGCTTGGTCGTTGGTCTCGTTCTGTTCAACATAACTGTACGTTGCACTACAAAAGTGGCATTGTTTGCGGCATGAGGACTAATTGCGTGCAAAACTATTGGGCAGTGCCACCACGTTTGAGCATCGATATTAACTTTGAGTGGGCATTTGTATCGCCGCAGGACAAAGTTCGAGGAGCGTGGAGCACAAACGGTGATGGAGAGCGCGTGAAAAAAGCCGTATGCTAATTAGCGTCGCGGTTTAGCATACAATGGGGCGTTATCTTTTTGTGCTAACGAGATTAGGTGTAACGCTTTAATCTAATTAGCGTGCACAGTCACCTCGTTTGGCACAATGGCCATTCGGTCGACTCCCCCCCCCTCCCCCCCTCTCTCTCTCTCTCTCTCTCTCTCTCTCTCTCTCTCTCTCTCTCTCTCTCTCTCTCTCTCTCTCTCTCTTGACAAAAAAGTATCAATTTCTCCAGCACTTGTTGGTTATGAACCTCTCTCTCGAGTGCGTTTAGAATTTGCCGACGAATTTATTGGAATCAAGTTATGGCCGTTTGTTTGCAGATGCCGCGCGCAACTTTAATCTCGCGACTTAATTCCGCGTCTCATTTGCCCGGGCAAATTAGAAAAAACCCGCGAGTGAGAGACTTTTGCCTTTTCCGCGGGAGGCAGAGAATGTTCGGCGGCTTTGCACTCAATATTTAATCCGGACTCCCCGCAGCCGGTTTGATTGTTTCAATTAAAACTCGCGCACAAACCCCACTTGTGGGTTACGCCAAAAAGTTTTGCAGCTTAACAAGATCATTCCCATTGAATGCTCCCTTAAGGCCATGATTAAAATCCGTGCGAAGTAAAAACAAAAAAAAAAACAAAAAAAAAAAGAAAATGAAGCAAATAAAATACAACCGTCGAAAATTTAATAAACGCCCACGCGCGCAAGTTTGTAACTTGTGTGTCTCTCCTAATTAAATGCGACAATATTCGTGTTTGAAATGCGCCCAAGCGAAACTCGATTTCCTCGCATATCTGCGCGTTCAGATTTGGCTTTTGCGAACTATCCGCCGATGAGAGAGAGTCAATATGGTAAAATCTGCCTGCGGCGAACGATGGAATATGGAGTTGAAAGAAATGTGTTTAGCCAAACCGATTTTCTCATCCTCTGATAATGGCAAGCATCAGAACGGGCTCGGACTTTTCAAGATTGTTTTATTTCACTTTTTCATTCATTTTTTCATTTGCAATAATATTACCATCAGTCTCTATATTTTAACATCGTCCTCTGCACTTGTACGCCGCTGATTATTTCTAAACAATCGCGTGATTTGTTGCATTTGCATAATGCCCGCGCGTGGATTAATACCAATCGAACTGCAATCGTTCCGCGACGGCGCTATACAAATTTATAATGCAAATGTCGTTCATTCCTGCGGTATCTTGATCGATTTACCTAAATCGGCAAATCACGATTGACATTCTACTATCGGTAATCCTGACGCAGTCAAATGTAATCAAATCTTCCGATCGATAGGACAATTAGCTATTTGTGTTTATGAATAAATAATAGAAAGTGATGAATTTCAAATGCGAAAACGTCAGGGCCGATTATATTCAATCATAAACGATTTGTCGCTCTCAATTTACAATTTTTTTCCCTTCCCTCTTTTATCTCGACAATAAAATCGCTCCGTTAATCAGAAACATTATTAAAATCATGATATAAAAACAGGGGAACTGAAAAGGGGGGGGGGGGGGCGGAGGAAGGATGATTTTACATTTCCAGCGAATAGCGCTCGGGGCGATAAAAAATAATGTGAAAACTGTTGAGCTCACGGTGAAACAGAGTCCGGCGCTGCTGTGTGTATAATCTCGGCGCTAAATATACAGTCGAACGAAATTCTAATTAAGAGTCCACTGTTCGGCGTAACTAATTTACGATTGCGGGGGAACTTTTTTTCTAAGGTCACAAACGGATAAAAAGACCGCGTCGTTGACACCTATCGGGACACTTGGCCCGGTCTTTGTGCTCGTTTTTTTGGTTGTCTATTTTGGTGACTCGGGAAAACCGCCGTGAAAAACGGTAGACGAAGGCATAATAATAAATAATTAATCATACGACGACACTCCAGTCGAGAAGGATGAAGAAAAAAAAAAACAGAAATTAACGCGCTAAAATATAACGTCGTCTGGTCGCCTTAGACGCCAATCAATTATGTGGCTGTTATCAAGCTTCGCGATCGGCGATTAATATTCACACGTGCTAATCAGGGTAATTTATTTTCTTTCGTTATTGCCGTGGTACTTTTTATTTTTCTTTTTTTTTCGTCGTTGCTAAATCAAACCTTTGTGCGATCAAGAGTCGATGTCAGGGATTCGACGAGTCGAAAATTGTGGATAAAAGCGATTCGTATGAGGATCATTAATAGAGGGGAATTGAGATGACATGAATCGTTACACACGATACGGAGTGACTTTTTTGAGACGCCTGGCTATGATTCAGGATGACGCGTCTGGTTGAGTATAGTGTGTTCTTATAAGAATTCGTAAATCAGTGAACTTTCACACACGTGATGAACAGTGCAGTCGTCCTCTCTGCTGAGAGCCCAGCAACGTCTTAGAAAGAAAAAAAAAAAAAAGGAAAAAGGACTAAGAACGAGGAGAGGGGAAAAAGCATCGAGAAGAAAAAAAAGTGAAAAAGATCGGCTGCCTGCTGGCTATCTCTCGTTCGCATCTTCTCGTCTCTGTTCGTTCCTTTCTCTGGTTGTGTATGCTGAAGCCGGGTTCGGCGTTGTTGCGAGCTCACTTGCCCGAGAGAGGGAGCACACGTGGCAACAATGTCGAAAAGCCAGCTGTCGTCGGCATCGAGCAGGTCAGGACTCTCCGTTCAGGATGTTTGGTCTCTCACAGTCTCGGCGTCTTCGTACTTTGGCCGAACGCACGAACACATTTGTCGCTCTCAAAGGGCCATGCCAAACACCAGCGGGAGAAAACCCGAATTCAATAACGCAGTTTAAACTCAAGAACAAACACAGCCGCCTTCGCAAAGGCGGAAACTCGCTCATAAAACGTCCCACATTTTTCATCTCTTGCCGGGTGTAATTTTCATCGCCCGGCGTCTTGATTGTATGAAAAAAAAAGAATGTTTTTGCACTACCAATAATCCCATGGATTTTGTTTGTAACAAATAGATACATCTGCCGGGTTTGATAATAAAGCCGGAGAAATTGTTGCACGCAAGAAAAGTAACTGAGTCCGTGAAATTGTAACCCATTAAACGTCCGATGGAGGCGCAATTCAAATTTGATTGAAAATTTATTATATTGTTGATGTACACGGGCAAATTTTATGTCTATAGAGATGAGTACGAGAGTACCATACAAAAGTGTGTCTGCAAATTGCGGTGCTTTGTGAAAACGCGGACGTGAACATTTTTTTTATGTTCAAGTTACACGAGCCGAAGCAACAAAAAAAATAGATAACACAAGAGAACATAAAAGATGGTGAATCTGTTTCATAGTTTTTCAACTAAAATACTTTTTGACGTACAAAATATCCTTTGCGAGTTAAAATGATGTAAAAATTAAAAGAAACGAAAAGGGAGATACAGATCCTCTTATATAATTGTATTTGGAAACTTGGTAAGTTGTACTTTTCAAAGATGCAAAAAATTAATTACACACAAATTAACCGCTTTTCATTATTTTACACTTCAGTAAGTTCGTTTTGAATGATCTCCCCCTTAGTTATGAAATAAGTAGATAATTGAAATTTCGTGTAATCTAAGTGACAGAAAGGTCGCAAAATAAACTTGATAATTGAAATTTGAAGATGTGCCTAAAAAGAATTAGAAATATATGTAAGCGAAGTTGTGATTGTTGGTTTAAGATGCTTTCAGGAAATCTGATTTTGATAGCGAGGGGTTGTTATCAGTACAGTGGCCGACATCTGGCCACGACTTTATTTTTGAGTTTACGTAGCGGTACCCTTTACGAACAATCACGAAACAGTCTTCTTTCATAAAAGTGGAACAATAGTGGCCATTTATTCCGAGCTCGGGGGATATCGGAGCGTCGCTCCCCTTTCGAGCGTTCGATAAAAACTTAAATATGTTCCCGCTGATGGCGAAGAATCTCATCAGGGCCGCAGATCGAATTAGAAATCGAGAAGATACACCACTCCGAATCGAGAGAAATTCGAGAAGTTATGGCAATATATATATATACACGTTGCGTGTGCTAACGCAGTCAGATGTTACGGAAAAACGAGTCAGATGTTCAGACGCTCGTTTCCATTAGGGTAAGGGACGGCTCTGGCTGCGACACTTAAATCATTCGGATCTCTCCGTCGCGGGCAAATAAAATCACTTTGATTGATACACTCACATTATCGATCGGTCATCGGAACCCGAAACTTAAGCGGCGAACCAGAGAAACCGACCTTCCCTCTCACGAACAAATACACAAAGACGTCTGTCGGATTTTAATCAACATGTATACCTTTATGACATTTTAATTATCTACTCCAACTCGATCAAGTATTCACGATGAACTCATTACGGGTCTATTTTTAATGCACGACCTTTGAATAAATAACACATTTCTGACGGGTTTATAGTTTTCGAACATCCGAGTTTCCTCGGTGTAAATAAACTTTTCATACATTTATAAAATTCGTCGGTCTTATTTTATTCATCATGTTTTACTCGCAAAATCAGCAGACAATTTTTTTTTTTTTTTTTTTTCGTCTAAACTATAAAATGTTTAAAACGATAATACACTTTACACTAAGGTACATATTTCGAGATTATATTTTTCTCCGGAGCTAAACTCGGCTATGCAATATGTGTCAGTTTATAGTTCCAAGTCTTTCGCAGTCACGAAAACTATGCTTCTGACTGTGAAACTCCAAAGGTGTAACGAAATTGTTTGTATGGCAAGAAAGCACAGCTCACCTCAAGTATTTATTCAGCGGACTGTTTTGCGTTGCTCCAGCACTTCCATTTTGTCCACGTCGAAATCTAGAAAAAACAAAAAAAAAAAAGAAAACGAATTGTGGTTTTATTAATTTCAGTATTAACAACTTTGATTCCAAATTGTTATTTTATTCAGTGATACATTTAAAATTAATGTTCAAATTTGTCAATTAAACCACGTGAATCAGGTGTAATTACAATCTTTACCATACAAATTATTCAACACCAACCCGACGGTTATTAATGTATAAAAGCTGCACAATTATTATTCAACAATAACGTTTCGAAAAGTTGAGAATTAATTTTTAATATTAATCACACGGATTATCATCACCTCGATAAAAGCAAACGTTAAACTCATTGTGAGTTTTTTTATTATATATAAAAACTAGCGGATAAAAATGTGTTGTTTGCATGGGTTTAATGTTTTTAGCGAAGGATGAGCTATATTTTTGTTCTATAATTAAAAACGCTAGGCGGTACGATAAATAAGAGGGGGATGATATTGAGCGTGCAAGCTCACGGCGATGTGGAAATGATTAAGACGCTTCGATTGGCGAGGTGCGGGGACGCAGGTACAATAGCCTCGCAGGTACAAATGACCAGCTGTCTCTGTGCTGCGCACCTTCTTCGGCCCTCTTATTATTACGAACGATAGATTGCTTTAGCATGACAGTGCGGACGATCACGGCACGTCTGCAGTTCAACTACCGCCTCACCTCTCTTTCTCTCTCGCTCTTTCAAAGGGTGTACAAACCCAGCGTATAAAGCGAACCGAACGACCAATAAGTAAGACATAATCACAATCGTCGACCGAAATCCACTAGTCGGAAGACTTTTCTTAAAGTTGAAACTCCGGCGATGTCGACGGGAGCAAAACTTTATTGAAAGTTGACTTTCAGATATGAGATCAGTCAGGCAAGATCGAACGCGATTAATGACCGCGATCTCCATTGTCAAAATCGTTCAGAGGTGAAATGATAGTTTGATCTCTGAAATGTGATTTTGTTTATTAATCACACGTTCGAAAGTTGGTCGTATGATTAATCGTAGGTGTGCGTTCAACATAATTAAAATAAGATATGAGCGTCAGAGGGAGAGAGAGAGAGAGAGAAAGGAAGAAAGAAAAAAAAACTGTAGAAAACAAACGCGGCGTGAAATCGTAATGAATATTCAAAAAAAAAAAAAAAAAAAAAGGGCAAAAATGGGCATTTCATGATGTTGTAATCGAGGAGGGATTCGTGCTTGCGTATGACGTACGGTAAAACGACGATTGTCATTAAGTTGGAATCTGGCCGGACGATCCGCTATCGGAAATCCATCAGTCGATCGGATCGATTATTCATCCACGATACAATTAGAACACGACGGTTGCCCCGTTTCTGTAATCGATTAACCGACGTTGCGCAAAGCCCTGATGTACATACACATTAACTCTCGCGCAACACAACCGTCCAACCAACACCAGAGGGGGAGGAGGGTTATTTTAAAAATGATTTTCATTCTTCCCTCGAGATGTGACTGACTTTGTGCAACGCTCGCCGAGCTCAAAGTGATAAAAGCAGTATACGTGTTGCACTTTGTCTCGTCAAAAGACCGACCGCGCTGATTAAACAAGCGCTCATGCCATTATTTAATTATTAACGTACACTTTTTTGTCATCGCAGCCGACGGTTATTGTTATTAATAACGCACCTAGCTTAATTAGTAAATTAGCGGGCCCTTGCCTCTCTCTCTCTCTCTCTCTCTCTCTCTCTCTCTCTCTCTCTCTCTCTCT
>JAQQRF010000896.1:0-123232 GCA_030523145.1 Trissolcus brochymenae
TAAAAAGTAAACATCACGTGGTGTTCCCAAGCGGTCACCCATCCAAGTACTGACCACGCTCAATGCTGCTTAACTTTGGTGATCGGACGAGAACCAGTGTTTTCAGCATGATATGAACGTTCACATTAGACGTCATTTAAATAAAAAATAACAAATCATTTTAGACGTGCATTGTAATCAAATTTGGAGACTTTTTCAATAAATTGAAATCAATAAACTTTCAAATAATATCTTTCTCAGTTCACTTCAGATTCTAAGAGAAAATTCTGGTCTGTTTTTAAAATTTTGTATAGAAACACAGCATCCTGCTTTAATATCCTCTTCAACTGGTATTATTGTACAACTTAATCCTTAGCACGTGTTATCTACAATGTGTTACGTCAGGCGGTTACGGTTGTTTCCTATTCAAATTGTCACTACTTTATTAGGGTTATTTCTGATAAAGTTTTGTTTACACAAAAGTATTTTTTAAAGAAAAGTAATTAAACTATAAAAACTTATTCATGTCCTCCAAATGTGTACATCCTTTAAAAAGTTTCATAAAAGATCTATAAATCTATGAAAAAAGCAACTTGGGCATCTATGAATTATTGACCCTTGTAATCCTTAAAATACACAGTTTGAGATAATAATATTTCAATGAATTGAGAACAATGAATTTGTTTGATTTTGATATACAGATCAATCCGCAGAAAAAAATTCTAATTAACCCATCTCGTCTGAAACAATGTGCAGTTATTTGTGACTCATGTCTCGTATTATATTATACATTCTTGTTGAATATTTCTTAACTGGCTGCAACATAATGAGCAATAAACCTTGTCCGTCAGTCTACAAAAATAACATTTCACGTTTTGCATGAAAATTTTTGACTTTTATGAAACAAAGCTATAAAATATCTTGCGCTCAGCAAACTTTACTGTACGATTTTTTCAAACCGACGACAGGGTTGCATAGATCTGTCGCACATTTTTCACCGGCATTCATCTTTTTCTCGTAATATGGACCATCAATTCCACTTTAGCGCTGTTTCTTCCACGTCGGGAAACAAAAACGCCTACACTGTTAGGTACTCTGACACCTCGAATTGACACTAACAAGAGTCGAGGCGCACACTTACGTGCAACCGCAAATGAAATATTATTTCGTAACAGGTCGCGTAAATTTATGGACACTTAGTAATATTTTGCTCCCATACATAATAAATCCCGGGCGCGAGACATCTTCCTCTTTCCTCTGACCGGGCTCTGACCGTGTTTTGATATTTTTGCTTTTTATTCCAACAGATGGTAAAAACTTTATTATTAGATAAACACATTTTTTTAAATATTTTTCATCCAACTACTGAAATGCCTTATTCCATTATATGCAAACTATCAATTTTAATCACAATTGATTCATTTTCACGTCAAAAACATTGGATATTTCCAGTTGCATAATGTAGTATTAAAATTAATGTAATTAAATTTCAAAGTAATCTTACATTAAATGAATCTGAAATTTTAAACTGAATTGATGTGAATAAAATTTAATTATTCTATCCAAATGTTAATTATGTTCATAATTATACTATATTTATTTTTAATATTTCAATTACGATTTAAAATAAAGCATCGTTTTTAGCGTACCCACATCTTCATACAGAAGTAAACAATTCCGTATATTTTAATATAGATACAATTCTCACTTTGAGATTCTAAGCAGCAGTAATAAGAAGAGTGAATGAACGTCGCGAGAAAGGAAACTGTTAAAGCAGACAACAATGTCGAGTAACGGTTGAGCGTCTGGTGGGATGTGTTTACAAATTATGCACTCAACAAAAATATCTCAACATTTTCATACATGGATTTATGTAACTTCATTTTGCCATATTCGCAAAACAAATAAAGACGACTGTATTTTTTGGATTAAGATGCAAATACTGTGGGATTCGTTGCTCATACATTTATTATAAAGTAATTAATTGGATGTTGCGAGGAGTGACACAGTTGCGCTGTTCATTATTCTTTTTTTTTTTTTTTTTTCATCGCTCGTGGAAATTAAAGTTGTGGGAAATCGCGAATGTATCGCATCCTGCGCGCAAACAATTTTACCGTGGATTGCTGCAGGGTTTATTTATTCAATTATGATTTATATTTCAGTCAAAAAGAAGAACAACCGACTGCGTCCCTATTCATCAAGATTATTAAACACAAAATTTTATCTATTCAACTTTGCATCGCTAATTAAAGTCTGATTTGATTCGTTTTCGTTCGTCAAAAGATTTTATAATGAATATATCGTATAAAATATCCCAACCGAGGACATCGTTTGTTCATCGATCGTTCATTCCCAAATTGTATAGTGCTCTCGGCGCTTTGAAATCAGTGTGCAAAAATTACAATCCGCGCGGTATTAATAACAGGATAAAAGCCAGTAAACGACGCGCCGAAGGGTAAAATAAAAAGTTTAAAAAAAAATTGTGAAGAGAATAAATCACCGGGGCGCTCTAAACGATAATTCGAAAACGTTCGAAAAATCGGTTTTTGCATGCCAAGCACGCAGCAGCTTTCGGCGGGATTTACGATCTGCCAAGTTAATAACAAGATATAGCCGCCATTTCGCTACCACAAGGACAAGCGGCTTAGACGAGAGGGTCAATAAAATTCTCTCAAGCAATCACTCGACGATGATGCGAGGAAGCACCGTGTTGTCCGTCACAAATAACTGCGCCCGACTTTTTCATCGTCCAACGTCCGAAAATCCCACCGTGCTCGAAAATCCTTAGATTTCAGCCGAGAGGTATCCGACGCTCCCATTTTTTACTTTCTCCAATCCTGAAACATTTTGCGACACTCAAATAGTGCAGTGAGTTAGGAACCAGGCACGATCCGCATGAACGCACTTTTTTTCTCAAACGGTTGCTGATGAAAACACTATATTTGCGCAATTTTTTTTTAGTATCACATTTCGTCGATTGATGTTATATTTTTGCAAAAATAAGTATCATGATATCAAGATGATTTTTGGGGTCTTAATAGATATCTTGTACAATGTTTATGTCAGAATATAAAAAAAAAAACAAATGATATTGGAGCAATGAAATAAAATTACTCTTACAATTTTAATGTTATCGATATTCTTTAAGAGATTACTGTTTTTTGCCACGCACGTGTACAATCAGCGTATATGCATCAAACGAAAGTATAAAATTTCTGGCCAATTGGAGAGCGTGAGTTGGTATAATTTCATACTGTTTATACCTTTTGCTATACCACTTTATAAGCAACGTCACAGATATCGGAAAACATTATTTTTATTAGAAGTCGATATAAAAATGTTTTTCTTCCATCTTCGATTCTGAATAAACGATAAGAAACGAATAAAAGACGGCTTCCAAAACCTTGGACGAATTCGTTGCATTGTCTAAAAAAAAAAAAAGATTGTAAAAGATTTTTATTATGATGATTTTCATCTTAATTTTCATCTTAAAAAAGGGGTGTACAAATAATGAATAAAGAGCAATTTAATTAGAATCAAATAACACGTTATTATTTAATTATTTTTTTGCTAAGGAATAACCTGCTGGAGAATGATTTATTGCCGATATCCTCGTGAATTCCGCGATTTATTAGCATCTGAATTGAAAGTCATGACGGTGTGCCGCAAACATTGATTATCTCAGCACAAAAATGGAAAATTAGAAATAACAGACTTTCGCTAATTTGTTCGGTATATAATCATACTTTTTAACCAGGCCGGATTAAGTTTTTTTTTTTCAACCGAACTGTTACGTATACAAAAGTTCAAGAAGATTAGGATTAGTGGATGTAAAGATTTGTGTTTCGTCGTTCGGTGTAGTATTAAAAAGAATTATACTGTAAATCCTGTCGGTAAATGGGGGGGAAACGGGAGAACGTGTTCACAAAACCTCAAACCGCACGAACGAATCGATCAACATGAGCGCAAAATGCAATTCGAAGAAACAAAGATACGGTTTTGCATAGCCCCTGCAACTTGCGTCTTACAAGGGATAAATCATGCGGCTTATCCGACAACGTTCGGACGCCGTCATTGTTTACAAGAGAAGAAAAAAAACGAACTTTGAATACGACGGGTAAACCGTTGCTTTAAGTGAAACATTCAAGGTAATTTGTAGATGAATGAATAACGGATTTCATTTTTTTTTTTTCGAACCTCGGCAGAAGCGGCACTTTATATTTTAATTGAAATTCATAAACGAAACACAAAATAAACAGAATGTCTTAATTAGAATTTGCATGCAAAATGATTTGCTCAAATGTATTTATTTCACCGCGCATTTGTTTCTGCTGCAGAACTATCTAATAGATGAAAATATGGTTCATAAACTGTGACACGGTGCCAACATCTGTCAACAGTGACTTACATCAAACTTGCAAGTACGACAAGTCGCATCACGAACTAAAATTTCGTTCTTCAATGAGACGTTACTTAAATCATTTTAGACATTATAAACTGTTTCGCAAAAGATTGCACTTTAAATAGTAAAAAGAACGATACAGCAAGAAATCTGACAAGAAAGATTGTTTCATTATTACATTTTTTTTATTTTTTACGTATTAAAAAGAAACAGAAAAAATTATTTCAAGCAAATTCATTTATAATGTTTACTTAATTTTAAGAAGCTACATTTTGGATGATCATTTATTTGATAATTTTGATGATAATTTTAAACTCATAAGGTTCAGATAAGATTTCCACTTATTTATTACTTAGTAAACACCGGTACAACTGATTAAAGTCTACATCGAGGACAATGAAATTATAATATAATATGTATATATATACATAAAATTCATTGTAAAGTGAAATTCGGTTTGAAATTATAGTTGAGGTTACATAAAAACATGGTATTAAAACAAAATAAAAAGAATAGTGTGCAAACTCCACGTCGAGTTACTTTTTTTTATAAGTTAGAAATTTTAATTCAACTATCATTAATTTTAATGAATTTTATAACACTTAATGTTGAAACAATTAATACAAACGACTAAAAGTTAATTTTAAATGAAAAAAAAAGAACCACGACTGATCATATTATTAAGATTCGAACACTTGACCCCAAACCAATCTCAAATAACTCAAACCGCTACTCCATCGAACTAGTTATTCAAATGAATAACATCATATAACTTTATAAAAAAAAAAAGGTTGAAAAAAAAACATCTACCCCATCACGGTACTTTATAATAACTTAATTTTCAGTTCTAATAAATAATCAAGCTGAATTCAAACGCAACTTTTACATTCTACAATATTCATTCCAGTGATGAAAAAGAATGAAAAACACTGCAAAAACAATCCTTAAAAATGATTTTGTTACAATTTCGTTTGACAGCAACATTCAAAGTTTTCATTTTGCGAGTATTTTTTATTGTCGGATCTGGCGAATCGTACAACATTTGACGATTCAATTTATATTATGTATTTTACTTGAACAAACGTTGGCGCACAATTTTAGTGGGCATATTCATGAAAAATGAATGCCGTCATAAAAGTCGCATTCATTTCTCAGGCATTGTTACATTAACAGAAAGCGGGCTTCTGAAAATTGTCATTGAGTGTTGTGTTGGGCCACGTGAAAACGAAACCCGTAGCGCGACTTTGGTCTCGACACACGACGTTACCCAGTCAACCGTCACTGAAACGAGCAATGTGTAACCCAGATATGACGAATCCATTGTCCTAGTCAGCGCCAGCCGTCACTTTGTCTTGGGCGTGTTAATTCTTGCGCGGCAACAGGACGAACACGGGCAAGGCGAACAACAACACGCGTGACAACTTGTCGGATGAAATTGGAGCGGGCGATTTATAAACGATCGGCACCGATTGATAGCCCTTTACAAATAAGACGCCGAGTTGTCGCGCAGGGCGATTAAAACGGTGCAGCGCAAGCGTCTCGGGGGTTAATTAAAACCTCCCTAATTATTTATAAACAGTCCGTGCTTTTTTTTTCTTGCGCGCCGATGAACGCAGCTCCTCGAACTTCCCTCATTCGCCGGTTCCCAAGAACCGGCGATCCCTATTGGTCGGCTTTCCAGTCCGCGTGGACTTGATCTCGACAATTCACCGCTTGGCGGCGCCACAGCTCCCGTTTGTGTTCTCGGCATCTTTCCGTCTCCGTTCAACCGGCACTGTTCTCGCTTTAATCCGACCTCTCTTTCTGCTCCATCGTTTCGTCTCTCTCGAAAGCAGTCTCACTGCGCGTAATCCGTAAATCCTCGACCGTGAAGAGAACGTAGAAGTCCGGTAAGTTGCTCGGAATACTTGTGCATCGGTCTCTCTCCCGGCTGCTTTTCAGACCCTTCTCCACTTTCTTATTCCTCGTTCCTACGTGTCCATCTTTGTACCCTCTCCCGTGCGGCACGATCGAAGCATCTTTTCCGACAATCCACTCGAAGGCTCTCGTCGTTTTTCGAACGAGACGCAGAAAAGGACAGGAGCCACCGGCCTCTTTCTTTTCTCAGTGCCGATAAAAGCGCCTTTGCCTCACTGCACAATATTGATTCGGACTCTAATCCGCGGAAAGAGACCCTCGTCATCGGCAAAATAAACTACGCCAGTAATAACTCCGAACGCTCGTGTTCGTGCTGGAGTATTAGTTGCTCGAGCGTGTATGTGACATTGTGTTCTTGCTCTTGCTCGACACACATCGGTTGCGGTCATTTTGCAAGCCAACATTTTTTTTTTACCACCTCATTTTCTTTCTTTTTTTTTAGATAAATTTGTATCAGATTGAACAAATTGTTGTTGTGACGCAATTTTTTGAACATTCTTTGTGAAAACGATAATAAAAGCCAGTATATGGGAAGGAAAAAATTGAAAACTGATTTGTGACTTCCGGATTAGCTGAACGGATTCTTGCAGTTCGACGGGCGACCGAGGATCGGTCGATTCTGTCAACGATGCCGGGGCGTCAAGTACTTACGCGCCATTCTTCACCAGACCGAACAGAAGATCGTTTTTTATTGCCGCTGATAAATATCTTGGATTTGCGAAACGCCGTTTATTCGCTGTTTGAACAAGACGTAAAAGTATTTTAATGCTCCGCTCCTTTTCTTCTCTCGGACGAAGTTTTCTACTTTTTAACGGACTGTTTGTTTTCGAATGCATCTGGGTGTGCGATATTTTAAATATTTTTTTACTTACGATGATTTCTTGTTCTTTCAGTTAATTTTTCTACAAATTCTTTCTTTTTGTATGTCTTTACTTTTTTTTTCTTAGTTTTTGCATGACTTTTTTTTTATTTTTTGCAAATTTTAGATTGTTCAAAATGTTTCTGAACGAACTCCCCCCCCCTCCCTCCTCCGCTTTAAGTTTGGAGGAACATTTTATTTCATGCTACAATAAATAATTTATCATCGTTTTTAATCCTTGAATATAAATTGAATTTGACTAATTAATCGTGCTTGTTTTCATAAAAGCGATTCTAAATTATTGTGCATTGCAGTCACGTTTGAATAATCCGCAAAAGTGGAGCAATAATTTTCATAATTATTATTCACACGTGTTTGCTTATAAAAAGAGTGCGGTACGATATAACGATCATTATCCCGGCACAAATAGTGTTAGTTTTATTGTTACAAAAAGAGTAATTTCACTGCATAGATATGCGATAAGGTACATTGAACGTAAAATACACGAAGATATATACCACGAAAAGCGAAGGAATAAAGTTTTCGTTCCCGTTTTGCTATAGTTAATTCCGTCTACGCGTTAAGAAGTTAAACTTGACCATTTGACTTGTTAGATAACAAATTGAAGATCAAAATAGATACCTAAAAAACCTTAAAAAATTGTAGAACATTTTTTTGAATCGCAAATTTTAAATATTATTTCAAATTTATTTATTTTTTTTTCATGTAAGAAAATAAAAAACTGCAATAAATGTTAATAGGGGAGAGAATTTTTAAATTTGGACACTCATTGTCGAAACGGTAAATCCGTGATCAATTAGGTGACACTAATTATGCAACAGGACATGAAAATCCAATTATAAATGCAAATTTAATAATGTAATGATTTTATTGGGAATCATGACGACTTGTGCATATAGCATAACTTCCACTATTTGTTCATTCGCGAACATACATCGCATATCACGAAATGGATTTCAATAGATTAATGACCGTTCGTTTAATACACGAATTCGTAATGTTGAGTTATGTAGATGTGACAGAATCAAATTGAATATGTTTTAATATTCCCACTTTTTCCTACCTTATTTACCAATTTTCATCATTATCTTTTGCATTAGACTTTACAGTCATAATTTTATCAACAATTTTATTGTCAATTTGCATAACATTTGGCTTTAATCGAAAAACTATAAAAATCATATTCAACATTTTTTTCTACCACAATCAGTAACCGTTTAAAAACCGTTTAAACCGTTTAAAATTTACTAAACAGAATTTTCATCAGATTTATATATACAATTTTAGAAACACTTGCTTTCTTCAATTACTTATTCTTAGAAAAATGTTTTTTTTTTGTTGCAATTGATATCAAAACTGCATCTTGACAAATTATTTTCCTTGTTTTTCCAAACAATTTGTATTTATTTTAATCCCAAAAGCATTTTGAAGATTGCCTTTATATATATATATATATATAATAACTCGGATACGTTATTATTTTTTTGTTTGATTCCACTGGGACGTATCCTAAAAAACCTCTCTCCGACAGGAAAAGGATGAACTTTCATTTTTATTTTTACAAACTTTTATCTTTATATATTCTAAATGTCGGGCATTCCTCTTAATAAAATAGAAGAATTGGGTGCGCGCAACACTTTATTAGCTCTGTCTTTGGCTTCAATGGTAATGACAATTACTTATGTACACGAGCGAAAAGCACGACCGGGGAATATAAATGTAAATCTCACGCAGGTAATTACAAAACAAACGGAACGTTAATCTTGGATGTTGACTTTTTCTTGTCTGACATAAATCCTGCACGTTGGTGTGTTTAAATTGCGAGAGAGGAGAGCGCGGGAATGACGAAGGGTCCGTGCAAGGCGGGTGTGAAAATGGAATTTGTCGGGGATTAAAACTCGTCCATCGGCAGTGTGTAGCGAAAAAGAGAGGCTTAATCCCGGGCGAGTGCGCGCGCGTGGTGCGCTGGAAATGAATTTTTCACTCGGCGATATAAATTCGCAAAACGCTTAGCGAGTCAAAATGAAGATTAAAGAGTGCGCTCTCAAGGCGCTCGAGATTTCGCTCCTTGCGAAAAAGAAACGACGGGGGCGGGGCGCGCCATTATTCCCAATTGCGATCCTTTTTCATTTCACCTCTTGTTCCTGATGTTCTCCGGCGCGTTGTTTCCAATGAACGTGTCACAATAGATTCATTCGGCTGCGAGGCGCTTTCGAAAAAAAAAATAAATAAATAAAAAAAAGCGACGAACGAAATCAAAGTCGAGGCTATGCTTTTACGAATTTTTAATGTACCGATTACTCATGTTTCACGAGATCTCAGCTCTTTTAATGGACGTTTATACCTCAAAAGTATTCTATCCGAGCTTCAGACAACGAATGCCAAAATTTTGCAAATTCCAGAGAAACGTGCATTTTTGCAGTTTTTTTCTTTCTTTTTTTGCTAAGTCATTGGCACTCTAAAACTTTTTCCATCTTCTTTGCAAGTCGTTTGTCTTATTTCCAATCAGACTTTAACAATTACTTCTCGAATGAAAATTTCGACGGTATTTCATTTTGACTGAAGAGGTAATAAAACATGCGGAATCGACTCACATCCGAAAAACGTTTTCTTTTCATGACAAAAGACGAATTTATTTTTCATCTTGTGGTATTTTTGGTTGTACCATAAATTGTCCCCTGAGTGTTCTCGTAACGTCACAACTGGTAAGACGTTGTAATCACGATAATTATTGTATATAAATAGTATTGGGGTCGTGCGGCCGAAATCGAACAGAGAGATTATATGCAATCCGAGTGCGGTCGTAGATTGCGGTTGACTTATGAAAACGGATAACTAATATTTTGGTTAACTTCACTGCAACATACGCCGGTGGCTGGAAAAACGCTTAGTCGTTATTACCTAAGGAGTGCACGCTGCAGTTTGTACACAACCATCAAGTACACACATAGACAATTTAATCGCGTCGTGGCCGAGTTCACTTGCGATTTAAGCGAGCGAACTCAAACAGTAATGTTCAACACAAACATTATCAAGCAATTTCAAGCGGCAATGAAAAACATGGAACTAAATTGCGCAAAATGAACAAAAATTATCCATTTGAAAATTGAGAGATGTTATTTTGGTTAACATTTCATCAATATTTCATCATTCAAAAACACACAATATTTATTCATTTTTTGGATCAATTAAAGATAAATATATAATATAATTTTTTGAAATAATAATTATTTATTCTTATCATTTTGAAAAATTTAAAATTGTTTTACTTCAATAGAAAAAAAAAGGAAAGAAAAATAGTTCTTTCTATTTGCGAACTCTCATTTGTTTATTTCATTTGGATTTATACATTGTCGCATTTAAGCGAGCATCGCGTAAATCGTCGCAAAATGAAATTGAGCAATAAAATCGGCGCGACGGCATGCCGAAACTCAATCACTACAATTATTGTATCGTGTTCGTAAATTATGCGCTCTTTTTGTTGAACCAAAAGAATGTCGACAAAAAGACTGACATTAAAGTGGAAATTCATGCAGTGACAAGGTTGCAAAAACTGTGATATAGCTAGTCAAAACTCTGCAATTTTGATATACTCTTGAGTGGCTTTTATTTCTTTACAATTTTATATACGAACGTCAAAAGATGTAAAAATGTATGAAATTTCACTTCATAATAAGTGCTTTTACAACTTATTACATATTTATTTCAAACGTTTTTCTTCGTAACAAAGTTTTCTTTTTAAACAATTTTGAATTCAGTTGTAGCAGGTCGTTCACCTAAAACTAAATCTTTTATATTTTTGTGTCAAACATTTTCGTCTAAATTGTTTGTTTTTTTTTTTTTTAATCATATCAGCCCATCAAAAAAACTGATAAAACAAATAACACCGACTCCAAAGTCAATATATAAACAACAATTATCACCGACATCCCAACAGAAAGAGCGACCGGTTCGATTGCCGCTTTCGAATCGTGCTTATTCGAAACAGGAGCCGAGGTACAGTGTGTAAATGACAACAAAAATTGAATGACGCTCGCTATCGGGACTTTATACACGTGCACAGCACCGTACTTTACAGCGCTCGCATGTCGTTAATTCAGCAGCACATAAGAGCTGGCGATATCTTGAATTGACTACTTATTAGATTTCAACTAAAAAGCGAATGTGACGACGCGTATATATGCCGAACGAAAAATATTCCCCATAATTACACAGCTCGTTGCTCAAAAAAAGGGGGGACGCAAACAGAGACAAGCAAACGGACTGGACAAAAAAAGGAACCAATTAACAAGACCAGGACACACGTGTCGATCGATCGGGTTACAAGATTCTTTTCTTTTTTTTTTCGTGCGTTTTAATTCTTGGTTTCGCAAGCTACTACAAGTCGTGAATCATAAACGCGTTATGCTAATTCCACGTGGAAATATATGCCGTGCGTGCATAATGAAAAATATTTCGCCAACTTTTTGTACGCTTTCGCTTGGCTAGATAGAATGATAAAATTTGCAAGCTCTGATATGCTTGTAAAACGCGCGCGTTTTGCCACTGTTATCGCGCTCCCGTGACTCGATAATAGAGTCGTAACGCGTGCGACGCTTTCATTCACCGGCCAAGGAATGCGCGAAAGCGCCAAAGAAAACGAAAATCGTTTTCCTCCTTTGTGCATTTTTTGTTGTTCTTCCTCTCCGCGCCCTTCCTGCTTTTATTTTACAATTTTTTGTTCCTCTTGTTCGCGGTCTCGAGTGTTACGTTAATGATAGACCAACCGATGGAAAATTTAATGCAGATGTTTTGCCGGAATTATAATGCAATAATCCTAACAGCCGGGCTCGGACGAATGATACGCCTTGAATTGGAACTCGAATGGCTTTCTTGCGATGCGGTTTCGAGTGGCGTTTAAAGGCTGGGTGGAAGAGGAAAAAAAAAAAAAAAAAGAAAGAAAGATAGAGATTGAAAGCAAATTGAATCGTATTGGAATGCTGTGTTCCGAGGTGGAGTCAAGTATATTGGAACTTGGCGAATGTGCGATTTTCTGATGTGCAATTTCGGCTTCGACAGCGCCGTATTAGGCCACACGAAGATGGAAAAGATTTGATCAAAGTTGTAATTACATTTTTTTTACTTCCTCTCAATGCAAGGTAACATTTTGTATTTCGTATATCAACGATCATCTTTTGATATTAAAAGAATAATCATATATAAAAAAAAAAAAAAAAAAAAAAAAAAAAAAAAAAAAAAAAAAAAAAAAAAAAAAAAAAAAAAAAAAAAAAAAAAAAAAAAGAAAAAAAAAAAAAGAACAACAGATTGTTCGCCAAACATAAAACAGTGCTAACATTTTCCGCTCAAGCGTGTACGAGAGCGTAAGATTCGAAATCATTCGGGTCTAAACGCATAAATTCCGACCGCAGTCATACGTAACAGAGAGAACAAAGCGGAGCTGCATGGCTCTCAGGGAGGAATCACAATTACTCGTACGTGATATCGAAATTGATAAACCGCATTTTCTCTGCGGCCTTTGGAGAGCCTCTCGCTTGGCGAAATTAATACTGCGAATGAAAAAAAAACAAAAACAAAAACAAAAAACAAGTAGGGGGCGAGGTGTGCGTGGCTGATGTTTACGAGTGACGCCGGGCTGAAAGAAGACGAGCAAAAGTGAAACGGCACGTCGCAAAAAGAGCAACCTGATCTCAATCGTAACCATCTGTTAAATTACGAGAACGAGGTCGGAGTTCCGGAGGTGTAAGCAAAAACCAAGTTCGACCGTGCGATGGAATTGACGAGTTGCGAAACGGACACAGTCCAAGTTTATTGGCTCCTTGTGATACGGACAAGATGTTTGTTGGTGCTTTTCAAAGTTGTTTTCAAAAAACGTCTTAATTTCAGTTATATATTTAGATTCAAACTTTTTTCGCGTTCTAATTAATTAAGACCCTATAATATCAATGTCTCAATTAAAAAGACATTAACGTCTTCAATCAAATAATTCATAGTCTTGATTTAAAACAATAGTAACTTAAAGCTCTTAATTTATGACGTTAGAGTTTTAATTTCAAACACTCTTGTCAAACAAAAATTGTTGGAAGACTCTGCAAGTCTTAATTCAAGACACTAATATCTTAATTAATGGATGTACGAGACCAACTATCGTAATCTAAGATGTTGAGTGTCTCGCATTGAAAGACACTTTTGCTCGCACTATTGTAAAGTCAAGACACTTAGTGTTGCACATTTCTTACTGTAGAAACGCGCGTCCGAATCATTATAACTGCTAGTTGCACAATACCGCTGCTGTTCCGCCGGTTGGACAGAGTAGAGAACGAGAATCACCGAGAAGACTGAGTGAGAGAGAATACAAGAAAGAACAAAGAAGAAGAGAGAAAGAGACGGAACAAGAAGCTGAGTGCGAGTTGTTTCATTCGTCATGGCCATAACACGTTGTGCATACCAGCAACGGTGCTGCACTTACGGCTGTAAGTGCAGTTACACTCACTTGCTCTCACAGCTATTACGGTGCTTAGAACGCTCATTACATCGATTCAGGTGCAGGTGCGCAATACCGCCACTGCATAGACCGGAGTTGATGCCTCAGAATGAGTGTCATGAGAGCACCTCGTTCCGTCCCGAGAGTTTCACTTGAACATTTAGGCGGAGCCCGGCAAATCGTATAATAGAAATCGGGAAGACACGTCAGCTGGAATTTGACAAGGAATTGCAGCGATCTTGTCGGCAATTAGCTTATGACTCGTACCTACGCCGGGCTAAATTTTCGATTATGAAGCACGGAGAAACCTCTCGGTGATTTTCGAATAAGCACCAATTTCGGTTATGCGCACGGATCTATCGTGATATTGTAAGCTTGTCAATTTGAAAGATGCAATTTATCTATGGCAGTGTGAAATAAAATTAGTCTAATTACAGAATACTTTGGCAAATTTTCAAACATTTTTTTTTTTTGTGAAATTGTACTGTGTCGCGTAAGTTTATAATTTATGTGCAAAAATATATTGAACTTTTGCATATTTTTGTCAATTTGGAATTTATTTTATTTTTTAATTTGGAACTTTGTTTTTAAATTTCATTATGGGTATAATTTTATATAAAAATGTAACATTACCATATTCATCGTGTACCGCTGTTTTACTGTAGAAAAAAAATATGTTTAAAGTATTTATATTTATTTGCATGCGAAAAACCCTTGTTGATTTTGTTTGAGTTTGATACCCTTCGTTTGATGTGTTTACTCTGAGCCTTTTAGTTGTCTCAGGACATCTAACGGCCGTTTTCATTATACCAAGAAAGAGCTACCGATGAGAGTCCGATGTACTGATGGTTTAGCAGGATGTTATAAATTTTCTAAGGAATTCCACGGATCAAAGTGTTTTCGTGGAGCTGGTCGGGTAATTATAGTCGGATTTCGACAAAAATAGCAGATACGCTGCAAATTTGCTTTCAGAAATATTCGTCGAGATGTAACATGTGTTTCTGTTACAAGAATGTCAGATAACTTATAATTTTTGTCTGGAAAAAATTAAAATTAATAGTATTTCAACAAAAATTTTATTCGTCTCGATCATATTAATTTTATTCTTTTTTTTTTTTTTTTTTTTTTTTTTCATTCTGCAATAGTCTCCTTTTAAGATACATCAAATCAATTTCCCGACAATTTTGTTAACAATCTGCAATTTCAAATAAATAAAACCAAGCAAACACAAACAAGAACAAAAATTGTTACTAAGGAATTTGTTCGCGTCGTCGTTTTGTTGAAAACATTTTTACCACTCGCGCAAATAACTTACACGCACGGATGGATGATTTGTGTCGATACTAATTTCATAAACTGACTCATTTTTGCGTGCCGCTCGCTTGTATCGTCGGCGTTCAAGGAAAAATAATGTACACACATGCGGGCAGCTCATTCATTACTCGCTTCACGTTTGAACAGGTGGTGCACGCTTCACCCTTTTTCTTCTGCCCGTGTGATCGCCCGAGTGAGTCTTATATTAGACCACCGACACCTGCTGCTCGTCGTTATTATTAAAAACACGATTCTAAGCGAGCGAAATCGCACGATCTTTTAATTGCCCTCAAGTGTTCATTAATTTGCTACAAAAAGAAACAGAACAAAAAAAAAGAACAAAAAGAAAAGAATGAAATAAATTCCGTACTTTTGCTTTCAGTACCAAGCAATTTGATAACTATATTTTCTCGTTCTCTCGGCGAGGCGAAATATCATTTCCATTCCGATATCAGTAATCGCGGCTGGATTATGTGGTGAGCGATCACGGAACTTGGAAAATAAATGTATTGCGCTGCTATTTTGACAGATAATCCCTCACCAAATATCTCCCCCGATTTAGAGCCCCTGTTTATCGAGCAGCTAGTTGAGCCAAGGGTCAAATATATTTATTTGGTTAATGCGCCTTTTATGATCCCCCGAACAATATCCAGCGGCCAGTAGGTGCTCGACCGTGTGTATCGAGCGAGAATAAAGAACGAGAAAAAAAAGGGGGCGGCGGTCGAGGGAGAGAGGTACATTAGTAGGCTTACACGCTTGGTAAGACCCATTAGGTACGCAGCAAGTATTATTGAAGCCACCGCCCATCGCCCGTGGTTATAGATGATCTCTTTAGGATAATAAGGATCATGCCAAAGACGAGCTCTGCTATTAATGACGTTGTGTTCATATTTCATTAAACGTACAAAAAAATATTCGCAAAACACGTGAGCGCTGTCTTTATCTTATGGGCATGAATATGTCAAAGGATGAGGGCAAAACTGTCAGCTTCTTATTTTGTAATTGGCCACTTTCTTATAATGTAAAAAAAGATGCATAAGATATGATATTGGGTGCAATTGGAAATAACAAAATTACATCTGTGTAAGATGCGTTCGATAATGTAAAAGATAAATTTGTTCGTCGTAATAAAATGATATATAAAATAGTTATTTCATTTTTGTTTAATTTATTGAAAGTAATAGATGTTTATTTGACCGAAGCAAAAATTTTGAAAGTCATATAACGGGACGTAATTACGTAATTGTACGTTTACATCGCAAAAACATTGCTCTATTGCAAAGTGAACAATATTTGCATAGGATCGATATTTTTTTTTTTTTTGTCGTTTCTCTATATGATGAACAGTCAAAGTACATAGGCACACACCGCGACAAAACTTTCACAATTGCGAGTAAACATTATGACATTTAACAAATAAGCGCTCGAGCAAAAATCACGTCGCGGCAAACAATTTCTGCCGATTATAATCAGTTAATAAACAGGTAATACGTAACTTTCGCACGTACGCTAACGAAACTGTCAATTGGTTATATACCCGCGGCTGATTATTATCTCGTAGAAATATAATACCATTCGAGTGGAAAAACATGTCAATTGATTTCATAACGTTTGAACTGATTTTTTTTCCGTTGCGCTAATGCGCGAAAATATGAATGAAAACCAGAGTCATTATTCAGAGTCAATGATTTTGTAAACAAACAGATATTTCGTAACAATTATGAAATATCTGCTTTACTGAATAAATATCAAACGAAACAAAAAAAACAAAACAAAACGAAAGAACGAAATTAAAAAGCAATTAAAAGTACAAAACATAAATCAAACGATGAATATGAAAACAACAACCAATACGATTACCTTAATATAAAAAAAAAATAACAAAAATCAAAGCAAATAAAAATCGAAATAAATGCAAGTTCTGAAAAATATTGTTTCACGGATGCGATAAATAAAATCAACTCATTTTTGCGGTAAGAAATTGATGATCTGTCCGAAGATAATTAATTTTCTTATATGAGATGGAAGAAAAAAAAATGTTTGAAAAATGTTTGAATGTTTTGGTGACAAATAAAATTTAAGACGCGCCATAATGACGAGTTGGGTGTATAATAGGAATGGAAATTGCAACAGGGAAGAACTCTGGATGAATATTCATCGGCCGTACTATTGTTCAGTGTAAATTATGTTTGAAGCTTTGAAAAATGATGTGGCATTACGTACGACACAAATCGTGTGTGCTAATAGTTTTGCTGAACAAGGATCATGACTAGCAACCTCAAAGCTCGTATCTGCTTTGGCATCGCGCTGCTTTTTATATACCCGACCGAGCCTTTATTTCATTCCACATTTGCTTTCAGCAACAACGTGAAATCTAATTGGCAAAGTGTACGTCAGTGTAACTGCTTTTTTGCACGTCGCGGAATAACGATTCTATTTTTTTTTTTTTTTCGTTACGTCGAGCAGCGAAATTTTTAAAATAAATCGAACGTGTGTTGAATCACGCGAACCGAAAATTGTTATTGATCAGGGCGCTTTTTCACCTCGCCTCTCGAAACAGAGAGACGTTTTCGTTCGCGCGCGATTTATCTCTTTTTCATTTCGTTTTCGATTCGCCGCATCGTCACGTAAATAACATATGTTTTGTCGTTGATGAAAACGCGAATTTCAAAAAAAAAAAAAAAAAAAAACATTCGTCCAAGAGAGGTAATTGACGAAAAGATTAACGGCCTATAATTCTGGATGGCACTATCATCGATGAAAGTTCCGCGATATCATTTCAAACTTTATGATATCACTTGATTACCAAACCCCATTTCACGTTAGTGCGTTTCGCAGTTTATGTCATGTTATATGATTTCATGTATTATTTTCATTCTCCAAGCCGATATCAATTCTGGTGCTTTATCGAACTGGAATTTAAATGCCTGCTAATTATTAACGGTCGCGTAGAAAGTGGCGTCCACTAAATCCAACTAAAATATGTAATGACAAGAAAATGTTAACGTTCAATATCATTAAAGAGCGTGCATTATGTAATACGAAACTGAACGTACAAATTGATTTTCAATCCCGGTGTATGCTTTTTAATGAATTATTCAATCCACAATTCTCTCCCATCAGAAAAAAAATTACACCAAATAAACACTTGTTCATGTGGTCAACAACTTGAAAACTGTTTATAAAACTGTTTGGAATTTTTAAATCGGCTGGAAAAAAAACTTGAATAATTTTGCGACTCTCGACCGCGATTCAATTAAAAACGCGACGTAAAAAGGAGAAACATAATTGAAGATAAACATTTCAAACGAGTGAAAACAAAACTGATCCAATCAATGTACTTTTGACGTCGCCAACGTTCGTTGGAGTATTAAAAAGAAAAGAAGAAGAAAAAACAAATAAAAACATGCGCGTTTCCGTATTTCTATAATGACGATAAATTTTATACTTTTTCCGGCAATCTTGCCTTGCCATCTCCCTTTGTGACGTTTTTGCACTCAGACGTGCACGCATCGAGTGTCCCTACAATCCTATTCCACAAACGTTGAGAAGAACAATCGCGAGAACCAACGCACAGTTGGTAGGTAATCACTCCGTGTCGCTCTGTGGATGTTTACATGTTTGTTCGAGACGGGAACGGGAGGAAAGAAGGTCTAGGATTGGTCTCGTAAGATGAAGTCTACTTTTTCATTGACATACCAGACCTTTTGAGAGCCCAAATTTTTATCCTCTTCTCTCCTGTTATTTCCTTCTCGTTCGCACGACAAAAAAAAAGAGGTACAAAAAAGACGTTGAGACACCCTCCGTACTCGGCAAGGATTTTCTAGGCAATCAACTCTCGTTGACTTTGTGAAATGACAAAAAGTAGCGTTTTTGCCCTGCGATGAGACCTGAGAAATTTCGAACGGGTTTAAAATTTGAAATAATGCGAAATTTTGCAATGTTAAAAAAACTAATTGAAACTCGGCTTATGAAATTCAGAAGATTAAATTATTGGCAAAAAAAAAAAAGAAAAAACCTAGATGAAAATATTTTGTTCAATTTTTTTCGACATACTTGTTCGAAATTGCGCATCCGACATTCTTTCAACAGAATTTATAAGTATTTAAAAATAGAAATTGAGAAATAAAATGTTTATATTACATGTTTTTGTACATTTTGTAGACTTCAACCAAATTTGGAAAGTTAAATTTTTTACAACAATAAACGTGAGAATGTAAATTATGTAATAGTTGAAAAAAAATTGTTTAATGACGAATAGGAGATAAATAATGTTAACACAGGATTGTGTGCAAAAAAAAAAAAGTGGGAACATTAATGACGTTGCAATACAAACTAAAGAAATCGGTCAATTAAAACATTACACATTGTAATGGAACGGAATATACTTTTCGAAGGCATTAGTTGGCAGAACGCGACTGCGTATAATTAGTCGAAGGTGTTCTCGCACGAATAATGACTAGTAAATATTTTCTCTTGAAAACGATTCGATATGCAAACGCGCAACGTAATAATTATCATAATATGTACCCACGGCGTGTAGTATTATAATCAGCTTATCGAATTGTTCTATCAAATATTTTCACGTGAAATCACGTTAATTACAGTGATTATAATTCAACTTGGCATTAAATTTCAAGCACATGAGAGACAGTAATTACAATGATTGGAAGAACACGGCTCATTGCCGCGCGGTGTCACGATAAAATCTTGCGCCGCCAGTTCATAATTTACATTCGCGTCGATGAAAATATATACACCGCAAAGAGGAGGCTCGAACACGCTTTCTGACCAGACACGAGGAAGAAGTTGAGAACCGACGGAATTATCCAAGTGAAAGTGTATGCGCGCACAACCACCGCCGGTCATCCGTGGATCGTGTCCGCGTAAATGCGCGAATCATCGCGCATCTGCGCGCAAACCGACTGACGCGCCAGAGACACGTCTTCACGAGGTCATGAGGCAGTTAAATGCTCGTTTCCAACCTCGTGATTCGCGACAACGAAGGACGTCACGCTTCGACAAAAATCCAACACCTTATTTATCCTGAACAAAAAAGGAGGGCTGGAGGGGGGAGGGGGGGAAGGAACTAAATTATCGCTTTTATAGCCCCGACCGAGCGTTTTCGCTTCTTTGCCTCGCTGTAATTTGCCGCGCTGCTATAAATTTCAATCAATAAATGCTCGTCTCGGGTTCTCGAATGTTTTCAAAATTTACCAGACGGATAAATCAAAGCGTTTTCATGCGCACTTTTCCAATTACTTTTCCTTTCCCAGCGACACGGGAGTTGAATGATTTTTATTATTTTTTTTTGTGGCGATGTTTTCAAAAAAATGGGGGGAAGGGCAAACTTGCACATTGCAAAAGTCCAGGGAACGTATAAAACCCGTTATCTGTCGGATTATGGTTAGCCGTGACGTCAGCCGCAGGTGTCGCGATTTATCCCGATTCGAATCTAATCAATTATTTATTGCTTGAACGCGAGATTTATGATCTGAGCAAGCACATCTTAATTTCTCCGGCAGATTTCGACATCCGCTCAGAAGCGATTATATATTTAGTCATTTTGGAATTACAACCAGCAAAATATGGGAATGAAAATCACGTTTGGATGACGAACGGATGTCGTGAGTAATAGAGGTGCAAAATTGCGAATCTGAATTGACAACACATTCGTTTATGATTGAATTAAGCCTGACAAAAATTTAAACTCTTCAATAAATACAAAAATCAGCCTATTTCTTTTTTAACTGTTCTTGTTTTCATTGTCGTATTAATTTTAAAATTTTTCATGATATAATAGCGATTCAATTTTTTTCTTTTTTTCTAAAGAATTGGTTGTTAGTTTAAGAAACACCTGCAACGTATATAGAACACGTATTTAATTATAGGCGGCTAGACCACATGTGGAATTGAATTTCAATGGCCGTAATTTGCCGATTCGCCTCGCACAGGCACTTCGCCGGTGTGCAAAGAAGCCGGTTGGCCGACAATGTGGATCGCAGTTAGCGAGCGCGCACGTTTATGGCCAGCGCTGCGTACATCTATCCGCATTGCATCTATCTCTCGCAATTGGCGATCCCTATCGTCTAATTAAAACTCGAAGCACAAGTCGTTAGTGAGACGGCTGGGCGGCCTTATTTGAGAGAGCGGCATCCGAGGAATGCTCGGCGGATATTCGATGACACCTTTATTCACTCGCTCGCCTTTGCATTTCTTTTGCATTCGTTGAAATTGTACAAATGACCGAGCCAATTTGTGGGAAATATTTATTCTCCACTTTTTCCTTCTTTTCTCAGTCATATAAAAAATCAAAAAAAAAAAAAAAAAAATTACTTGTTCATTTTCAATTCAAAAAATTTGTTTCGCAAACTATCTGGAAATATATTTTTACTTTATTCTTATTCTTATTCTTATAATTTTCATGGAAGAAAAAATTTGGTTGTAATTTTTTTTATTCCTCGGTTGTAATTAAGATAGAACAACATTTTATTACAAACCGCATAGGATGCTTTGATGTAAGAAATAATTGTTTGAACTCAAATGTGGTGTTCAAATTTCGTCTAATGATTTAGCCAAACAGATGTTGTTACGACAAAGTAATAAATATATCCGATTCTTTTGAGTCCCTCTTTCGCGTCGGGCGACTAATTGTGCTGATGGAATTGAAATACCGAAATCCGGGCAATATCTCTTCTCCGTCGAGAGGGTCGCACTGTTGATGTTATTGAATTGCCCGGACTCATGGATAATGATTGTGATATATCTGCAAACTAACCGCACAAAACATAAAAACTGTTTCATCTAATGAGCTGAAACCGTGTATAAGAATATAAAACTTTTTTCCCCCCGTTGAGAAAAAGCCAGGATAAAAACATGTGAAAAAAAAACGAGATAACGTAATTTCATCAGTTGAATTCACAACTCGACGTGTTGTCGTGGGTGACGGCAAATCATTTGTGAGAAATTGAATGTGAATTCGCAAGGACGTGATATTGTAATATAATTATTCATACAGACATACGCGTGGCTCTGGTAAATTCCCTGAGGCGAAAGCGACCCTTTGAATAAGCGATGGCAATATCAATAAGTTTATTGTAAATTGGACGATTTCTCTCTCTCCGGTTATGCCGCATCTGGCGAATCGAGTGCAGATTGATTCTGGTAGGAAAAAAATACCGAGATAATATAAAATTTGCTGATTCGAAATCAAGTAATGCATACAAAAGCTGCAAATTAATTTCAAACATTGCAGCGGAGTATAATTGCAACAAGAGGAATGAAATAAAAAAATGTGAATGGAGATAAAAACGTTGGGAATTATAATGCGAAACGAATATTTCATTCCCTGCAATCAGATGTGAAAAAAAAAAAAAATGTTCTCATATTTTGCTCGAGTCGATTTTGGAACGCGAGGGTGGGATTAACATTCATGAGAACTTTTTTTCAGACGAATTATCTTTTTGTTTGATCCACCTCATGTCTGTCCATTTCCATTCTTATGATTTCTCGAGATGAAATGTGTTCCGACGCTCAGTGAGAGAGAAACCAGAAGTGCAAACACACTTGTTTACTCACAAACGACGCGTCAGTATCTTTTATAGCCGCCTAGGGATGGGATTGCGACATATCGTGGCGTATCAACGAGAGATAACGTTGGAACGGCACGTACATCTAATCTGAACTGGCAGGGTGGTTTTGCCGTCGGCACTGTGGATGGATTTATTTAAGGGTGTGTATTCAACGGCAGAGAGATATACAATGCGCAGGGAAATACTTATACAAGGCAACGACGATCTTGTTCGAGGGTCGCGTCGAATTTAGGTTTATGGTCGACATCTGCGGCCAGTTTTGACCCCCCAGCGTGACGAAACATCCCAATGGAAGAATTGTAGAAGGATAATACACTTTTGCACAAGATACCACCAACTTATACAATGACAAAATGAAAAATGCACCGCACCACTTGATGCCCTGTTTTTATGCATTGAGGTTTTTGAAAAGATTTACCTTTTTTCGTTTGGTTGGCAAATTTTTGCTCTTTTAGAGCAAATTTCATCAGTTTTTTTTTTTTTTTTTTTTTTTTTTTTTTTTTTTTTTTTTTTTTTTTTTTTTTTTTTTTTTTTTTTTTTTTTTTTTTTTTTTTTTTTTTTTATCATTTGTCACTTCTTGATGTTCTGGTATGAAATTAATCCAAACGAGGGAAAAAAAGTCAAATAATATTTCCTCAAATCCGCAAAGTCTCAAAAGAAGCGACAGCAAAAGCCTTTTTTACGCGCTTGTAATTTTTCTTCCTCCTGCCATTTAAGCCTCTTGAAATAGTGTTGTCACAAGCCCCTTGATTCGTTCAGACGTCGACGTATGCGTGTTCGTGTTCAGAAAACTGTCGGGGCTTACTAACTAAACGACTACGAAGAAGAGGGAAGACCCTGCAAACCAAATCGACCGTTAAAAATTCCTAGGGGTGAGTTATTCTATTAGCGTTTCTCTCTGCCATCGGAGTCCCGTGTTGGCCTACTGCATTTTGCGCGCTCAAAGTGAACAATTTGATTTTGACAGGCACCGAGACAACACACCGGGACAGCAAGAAAAATTGCTCGTTCAATTTGATTGGACTTACATTTTTCAAAGGTCGTGCATTTAACTCCATCAGGGGAATTACATTTTTGGGGAGTTAAAATTTTTTTTAATTCAATTTCAGTTTCAATTGCATTTCATTTGAAATATTACACGAATCATTTGCATTTTAGCAAAACAATTGACAGAGTTGAATTAAACAAATTGTATAATAGAATAGTTCAAATGCAAAAATGATTATTCGATAAGTATGTTTAACAATGAATTAAATTTGAACAATTGATTTAATAAAATGATAATTTTGTTCACTTCAATTTAATACGGTAGTTGAAATACAAGGAACAAAAATAGCAAAACACTTCAATTGTTTTATTTTTCGAACGACGCTGTTAATTATTGTAATATACAATTAATCGTATTTAAGGTTAAATTAAAATAAAACGGGATCAAGTGTACTCGCCGATTTACGACACCGTTCAATAAAATCGGACTTTATATTTCACTCCGGCAAATTATGCTCGATCAATTATGACTAATAAAATAAACGGTTGCGTACACTCTCGCAGCGGGAATTTAACGCTCCTGCGTCCTTGCCGTGAATATTTATTATCGTACGTTGCCGGTAAGCTTTTTAAGTATTCACGTCGAACATTCTCATAACGCAGATATTTACAATATGTCGCGCAAAAATATTCACCGATCAAGTTCCCTCTCAACGGGGGCAATGGGAATTTTTTTTTTGTTCGTCTCTGTTCTTTTTTTATCGGAATAAAATTTTATGAAAAATCGGTCGGTTTGACACAAAAATCTTTGGAAATGTTGTTACCGAGAATTAGTGTTTCGGCCGTAAAAATAAAAGCCATAAAATGTTTTAACGGCAATAGCGAGTTGGTATACTATACTTTCTGTTAAACACCGTTTCAAAACAATGAAAGTTTCTCTATTCGAGAATGAGAGAGAGAAAAAAAAACGACGTGTCAAGAAATCGGCACATAAATAAGAAACGTGCAGTTATAAAGAAGGCAAACATAAAAATGGCAATAGTTCGGCGCATAAAAGCGTAATTATATGCGTCTTTATTATTTTCCCTCCGAGCGAGCGGTAATAATTTAATGTCGTCGGATAAATTATAATTTATCGCTCTTAGAGCGCGCCGGAAATATTATGTCAAGAACAAGCCAAGTTTTATAAGTTTTAAGGCATTTCCACCGAATTTATATATTTTCTTAACGAAACATTTTTTCCCTTCGCAGCAATTTTTCATTAGTAGTCAATTGCTTATTCAAATCGAATGCGTCACTGAATTATTTAGCGACGGAGAAAACGCGCTGTTAGTTTTTCGTTATTTTTCCAATCGTTATCGACGGCCGATAAAAAATAGCGAAAAAAAAAAAAGGATGAATAGTGAGAGAGCGATTCGATGAAAAATTTATATCTTGAAATTGTGTCGTTTGAATGGCCGCGACGATGTCGCGACATTTACATTCAAGCCTTTCACGGTAAATGATGATTTTCACGTTTCAGTTATGAACGAATCGATTGAATCAGCAAGCACTTGTATATTGCAGCTCTGAAATGGTAGAAAAGCAGCGGCGAGCAAACAGCGCGGAGTACCTATAGCATGACTTATGACTACTGCAAAGTCAATATCTGAGCACACTATCGACTTACTACCGGACGAATGAGAAGAATTTCTTCCCTGAATAAATACTTCCGAACGCACATATCTCTCCAAAATAAACAATCATTACTGCTGACATGATTCTTCTTGAAACAAACACACGAAAACGTTTTTTTTTTCTTCGCCAGATCGATTATATTTTCAACGCGCAGTTTGTCATTATTTTCTTTGGAAATTATTTTTACCCAGGCTAAATATACCTTTGACAAATTGCTCTCGGTTTGAATACATTTGTTTTTTTTTCTTCGGGCCAGCGTAAAACAGAAAAGACGTGAAGATTATTTTTTCACAAAAAAGTTTGTACAATTTTTGTCGTTTCAACTGGTCGGATGGGTCTAAAATTGTTTCCACACGTTCTGGGTTGTTATTTTCCATCACCATTTGAAAATTTTAAGGTCTATCGAAATTTGTGAATGGCATTTTGTGGTACCAATTTTATCGCCAGGTTAGACTCTGCAGCCTGGTGTCTTTCCAAACGACCAAACAAACATTATAAAAAAGGTTGATCTGAAATGTTAAATTTCCGAAACAAATCGTCAGAGAAACACACAGACAGCCCCTCTTTTTTTTTCGGACCGGCTTTTAAACTCACATTAATCAGACACTCATATCGAGTATCAATCGAGCCATTCAAAAGCGGATGAAAAAAAGCGATCGTGGTTTTAATCTGAATCGAATGAAATATACACGTGACGATCGAGCAACGTATTTATTTGAAACGCAACGGGAGTAACTATTTCCCTGGAGCAGCTAAGTGGTGCAATCAAAGCCATAATATTATTTAAATGCGTCTCAAGTGGTCGAAGGGCAGAGCGCTAAAATCGTATCAAATTTCGCGCCGAAAGAGCACTGTACTCGAGTGGACACTCGAAAGATCGCAGGTCGAGCGTGTGTACACGTGTAGTTGTTCGCTTCTTAGCACGGAAACGTGTAGCTGTTTGCTAATAATTAATTAATCCCTCGCGAAAACCAGCTCTGGGCCATCTTGTATCAAAAATATTCTTGTTTTGCTGATGATTTTTAACCGGGCCTGATTTACTATACTGACATTGAACAGCAGATGTCTGACTCTCAAAAAAAATTTAACTTACACTATCAATCAAATAAAAATAATGAACAAATCAACATACACTTTCATATTGAATCTAAATTATATCTGTTGGAATAAAAAGTAAAATTAAATTACTTTTCAATTATTTTTCTTTGAAGGATAATTTATCTGATGAAGTGGTTAAAAGCAAAGTATAAAAATTTAATGAAAATTCAATCTCAATAATAATTGAATTGAAAATTAATTAAATAAATTCATAATTTATACATGGATTGTAAAATTAGGAAGTCTCGCCAATAGAAGACCCATTTTTCAAACCTCTTTCGTTTTTCATCTGAATACAATTTTGCACGCCTGGTGAAAAAAAAAAAAAAGAAAAAAAAAACGGGTCAACTCTTCTTTAAATCAGACCTTGGGGCCCCGAGTTGAAAAATTCACGCCACTCTGTGTATACGAATTTGCATGAATTATTCAAACACGAAGGGCTGCAAATCATTTATTTTTACAGCTAATGTTTGATATATTGTGAGGGCATGTCAACGTGGGATATCTGCACGCCAAGAGGATCCGTCCAACGAGGCTTTTTATAGGTCTGTTGAGGTGTGATCGCCCGAGGTGGGGAGCGGCGTTTGACGCAAGGCACAGACGGGTGGTTAAGGCAGCATTTTAATGAGACGTTTTGTTTTGCCATGAATATTGCTTTAATGAATCTTATTACGCGCCGAGCTGAAATCAGTTTTCGTATGTGTCTTTCGAGCATCACTCACGAGCGTGCATTGCACTGTAATTATCGGATTTACGAATGCATGGCGATATTAATTAAAGATGCGTATCGTAAATCACATAGTTAATCGCAAAGAACATCGTGGTGTGGTTTGTCTTTGAATTCATTTTTTTTTCTCCGCAGCAATACGTTCATGAGGTCGTAAATAATTTTAACTAATGTTATTTCTTTCATCAACATTTTCACGTTCATGAATTATAATTTTTGCTTTTCAACTTTTTCAGCCCATTTCAGTACATTGAGTAAAGTCTCGCGTGCACTGCACAGTGCAGCATTAAAAGATCTCGTTACGCCCGCCGTCTCTTGTTATTATCAGAATAATATAATCGAATGCATGATATACATTTCTCGCATCAGAGCGTCGAATTATTTTTTTTTTGTTTACTCCCTCCACGTGGGAGTGCAATGGTAACTTGATATGCTCTCGCAGCGCAGAAACGTATTATACGGCAGTGCACACAACTGGATACGCCTAAATGTCCTGCGGTGAATTACGAAGCTCGGAAGAATTGTTATAGTTCGAGCCCCTGGCCAATACGGCGTTAACCCCCAAGGATCGAGTTTCTAAACGAACCCGGACTCCCGAAGGGTCGCACGAGCTCTCTCCGCTTCTGTCTATAATTTTATCGTCGTCTCCCGAATAATATGATTTTGCACAATACCCGGTGAATCACGATGGACACCTTCCGCCCTTTCATTCCAGACACAATGACTGCTAACGCGTGCGGACAAAATTTATTCCTCGCCGACATATGCGCACACCTTATGACGCGAGAATCGTCCTTTCTGTCAGATCGCAAAACAGCCGAGCAGTCGTGTCATCGAATTCCTCCCCTCTACTGTCGATGAATTGGGCTTTAAATTATTGTTATCCAAGTGGCTTCTGCGCGAATTGTCATGTAACAAACACACCGGGAAATCTGGTTAGGTAAAAGTGCATCCATCTTGGAATCAATTTGCATCTAGTCGTCCTTTTTGTTGATATTAATTTGATACATATCTTTATTGAAGATATTTATATTTCTTTCAATTCTGAAACTTTTTATGAATTTTGTTTTTTATAGAGTGGAATTTTGTAACTTGTGATAATTTTGTAACAGCGATATAAACTTTTTTCAAAAGTTCAATTTCACATGTGGTTAATATTTTGATAATTATTGAAAAACTTAATTTAGTTTGATTTTTTGGTAAAAGAGAAGTAGTCAATTTTCATTGAATTGGTTTTAACAAAACTAATTTTGTAAATTGCATATAGTCATTAGTTTTTTTTTCTTTTTTGTTTTAAAATTAATTTTAAAAAAATCCGTAAATCGTTGGCTGACCCGATTTCTTTTGTATACTTACTATAAATGAATTGAGTTTTTTCTAATTTCGTGTCAAAAATAAAATAAAATCACTGACCAAAATGTATTCACAACCCGAGATGAAGAGAAGAGAATCTCAAAATACCGAAACAACCAGACAAAACCATGTTTATTTTGTCTACCCTCTTTTGATTGTTTTATAGGTCAAAATATAAACGTGCTCAAATCAAATAATAATTTTAAAAAATCCCATTTTTTTTGTTCTGAACAACGTTATAGTACCCCCAAAATTTGAACCAAGTCTCTCACTATTATTTTATAACGATTTCAAGTTTTTCGTATTTAAAAAACCATGCAAAATTTGTTTACCAAAATTGATACATCTTTTGTAAGCGAACATCAGGCATTGAAAAAACAAATGCGAAAGTGCGCAGGGTGAAACCGCTGACTGAAGGCGCTCGCTCCGATGGTGCGTAGCGTTGCGTTAAACGATTGTTTTCTCATGGTCTCTTGCACATTGTCGCGTTGCAGGAACAGAGCGACGGCGGTGGCAGCGGAAGTGGAGTCGGGTGCATCGACGCGCATTGTAACTCTTTCTTAGTTGCTTTCATTGGCGGTGCGGTTGGGCTCTGTCTAGCTCGGTAAGCACACCGAGTTGCGCCGAGGACACCTATCCACCGAACACGCAAACCGGCTGCGGCGGCCCAACCGCAGCCGACCAAGCGCGACTGACAGCTTTGCCAACACTCCGTGCCTCTCGTTCTTGTACCAGGAAAAAAGCTAAAGAGCGAACGAGAAAGATCAGATTATGCGGACGAGTCGAAGAACAGATCGAGACGGCCGACTCACAAACGCCTGAGATCGACAAAAAAACAACAGACCCACTTCACACGGAACAAAGCCGCGCGTTTGCACACACAAAAATGGATTGCAAAAAGCACCACTATAATTATCATAAACAACGTTGTTTAGGATGGTTTAGTGCACCATCGCAGAAGTAATTACAGATCCAGAGTCAATTGCACTGCACCGGAAATTTCACGTTTTTTTTTGTTTGCACTTTTTTTGTACATACTCTTTTGCAAATTTAATGCTTTTCACGGTTCTGGTACAGAGAGAAATACCAATTTGGAATTTTACTATTCAGAATTGTATTTGGAAATGAAGAATTATATTCCATTGTGCAAATTAATGATCGGCGTATCAGTTTTTAATTTCATTAAACCTCCAAATTGGAAATGTGATAAAAGTGATATGTAGAAATAAATATATCTAAAACACATTATAAAGTTCAAGATTTAATAAATGGTATTAAAAAAACAATCAGCTTGATTTGATTTTAATGTCACTTTGTGTTTGTATTTTGTGTTAACGTTACACATCATTTTTTATGCAATAAAAATATAAGAAAATGCAGCTTATTAAATGAGAGTTTGAATTCTTTTGATTCGAATTCATTTTTCTCTATATTCATTTATTCGACGGATGAGATTGTCAAGTTTTTTTTTTTTTTGTTTTATTTTCTTTCTATTGCAATTCCAACGTCGTGAGGAAATAACGCAATTGATGAAAATCGAAGGAATAATTTTTTAAACGATTCAATATTTTTTCCTCAATTTGTAATGCGACTTTCAAACATCCGTTTCTATGAAAATCAACTCAAGCATCTTCCAATTAAACCTTGTTCATTTGAGTGCATTTATTCAAAGCAGCAACATTGCAAAGTAGAACTGAGAAAAAAAATCAATCACGACTGATTTTTATATTTAGTTCATTGAGATTGAATAAAAAGTTTATGATAATTGTTTCTCGGTTAATCGAATTGATGTATGACTGATGCATTATTTATCGAAATAGATACCTCTTGGAAAGAAAAAAAATTCACGCGGATGAGATATTGCAACTACGTTTCAAGCTTTACGTTTGTCTTGTGATAAATATACGCGGCTGGCTTTCTATTATTTTGATCGACTTTATCAATCTGAGTTAAAAACAAGATGTGATTAAAACGTCTGCTTATGTAAGACCGAAATAAAGCTCGGCATATAATATCGCCGAAACATTTTTGACTCGAGTAAATTTAATGGAGTCGTGATTGATACCAGAAGATTTCGATAAAAAATTTAAATACGATTTGTGATCCAATATCAACAACGTTTCGTAAACAGAATCGGACTGAGATGCGATTTCAGTGGCTGATGACTTCTCGACCTCGTTTAATCCGACCTCATTTATTTTCATTTATTATTTTCATATCTCCGGAGAATAGTCTGATTCAATTTTTTGATCCCAAGTGCAACTTTATTCCGGTATTTCGAAAATGCGAATCGCCTCTTTTTTTTTTTTTTTTTTTTTTTTTTTTTTTTTTTTTTTTTTTTTTTTTTTTTTTTTTTTTTTTTTTTTTTCTGCAGCAAAATCTTAATTGATCCAGAAATTCATTAAAAATTAACTCCACACTGGTACATCCCGACGAGACTGCAGCGTTTATTTTTAACTCAGATTTATTACCGTTTTTAAAACTTTTTTTCTCCAGTTATTATCTTCACAGAAGGAGAAAACGATTCTTTTGATAATTCTGTTTAATCTCTTAGCTAAAGTTCCTGGAGTAAGCATTTTGCAGTCCTTACATTATAAAATCCCTGATTACAGTTGAATCAGCAAATTTTTTAATTTAGCGGCAGGATACTTTTTCTTCCCTGTATATTAAACAAAAAGTTATCCACTTTTCAAAGGAAGACGTGTATCATATAATTATATACTCGTTGCTTTGTCAAGCATATCTTATAGTTGGCTATTAAAATCATTCCCCGCGAGTTTTTTTTATTCTGTCGAACTGAGAAAAAGTCACAATACCTCTCCGAGCATTTATGATGGCAAAAAATGCAGCGACTTAGTGTCGAGCTAAAGAAAAAAAAATACCAAGTGTAATTTACACGAAGATTTTATCTGCGTTTCTAGAACACGCTTTTTATAGCGACTTAATATATTGTGCGATTTTGATCGATATCGTTGTTTTTTTTATTTTTATTCGCTCATTTATTAATTGAATTTGACGTACCGAAGTGTAAAGAAACTTGAACTCCCAGGCGTTGATTGTTGTTATAGATGCTATACGCATGTACTTGCTTGAACGTCGAAAAAAAAATGAACCACTGACATGTCGTAGGAAGCGTGATGAATAAAACAAAACTTGCTATCGTCAAGTGGTTGCCATACGTGGTCATAACTACGTGTGTAAAAACGTATTAAGTGCAACTCGTCGTATCGCATTGTGCAACTTCTTTTTCGATTCATATCTCACTTGGTTAAATGAAATTTTTCGATGCCAATATGAACTTCGGAGCAAAACGAAGCTGTTGATTGAAATACAAATTTTGCACTTGAAAACACGAACCGTATAATTTTTCCCTTTGAAAACGCACTTGCGTTGAATTTCAATCTCACAAAACTTTCATTATGAAAAAAGCGTATATCGTGGCAAACCGTTCCGCGAATCGAACTTGATGCATTTTTTACATCTCAACATTGCAAACGTAAACTATAAATACTCTTCTTCGATGGGTTATAGCGCAAAACTTTTTTTTTTTTTTTTATATTCAATATAAGAATACTATCCGCTCTGTTCATAAATAATACGAGAAAAGGAATAAACTGTGAGCTCAAGTTTTAAAAGTTTTCAGACTGTAGTTCATTAATAGCGGAGGAAAAAGAAGTTATAATAAGTATATACATAGAGTAATAAGTGTTCTGTTTCTTGAGAATGTATATATTATACACTTGACAAAAACGCTACGTTGACTGCAATTCTCCCTAACTTTTTCATTATAATGAGATAAACTCAAATACGAAAGTAATCTGGGTATCGTTTAAAATGGCCGGAAACTGATAAAATTGGATGATAAAACGTTGTACACGTAAGTGCCACCTGATATTATATTTTGTAACTGGTAAATTAAGACCGCTATATAAATTGTTCGACACTTTTGGTTTTATCTTACCAAACATTTGAAAATGAAAATTTAAAACCCACGTATATTTATAGAAATGTGGGTTTTCTTTATAAATGAAACCAATCAATAGACTGAATGTAAAATTTAAACTTGAAAATAACATATTCCAACTTTCTGAATTTCATTTCATTGACATTCAAAAGTTGACAAAGAATTTCCAGGTCAACGAACATCCGACAGATGTTAAAATATTAAATGGAGAATGGTTTTTAAATTGGCATAACATTTAACAAAAATTACAACTATATAAATACAATTAAATTACTGCTAATTTCTATTATCAAGAAACGAAGGAAAATATATTACAGCTGAAACAAGAAGCAATTATATATACAGACCATACAAAAGCATCGCACGTATATCGGAAAGACGTGTTTTGTATGATTAACCGAACATTAAAAAGCAGGGGTGGGTTTATAACCGAGGGGCCCTGAATAATGTTATAAAATAAAAAGGGTCGATAATTGGACGGAACATTTGGCAATCTAAACGGAGCGTAAACGAGCGTGAACCGAATATGGTCAGAGATCACAATTTTCGGACTGGCTCTCTCGCGCTGGGCGTCTGATAAAACAGTATTTAGAGCAAAACAGAGTACGGGCATTTTTATCGTGCCGAATGAAGCATCGAAATGTTTGTCTGAAGGATGAAAGGCAAATTGATTGTAAGAACGGTGACTGAAAATTTGATGCGAAACATGTACGCAAATTGAATGCGAAGGTATAACAAGCTAGAGCGCGCTCGCGACCTCCGCCACTTGCCCCGCTCTATTAAAATGTTATGCTCGATATTAAGAGGCTGAGAGGAGAAAACGAGCGGGATGGAAAAGCTCGCAATTTCTAGCGATTTTAGCCCATTAGTCGATAACACAACACGGCGCGGAGCAAAGAAACGAGGACAAAGGATGGAATCAGTGGCGAGGACGGGGCAAGAAGTATCAGTCTCGCGGTGGTGGTAGAGAGGAGGATGAGCAGCGAGTAATAGGATCGACGTTTCGTTATGTTACTTTTCCATTCTCATCCCCCTTGCGTGTCTCGATTCCTAGGATGTTCTCTCCTCGTGCTCATCGACTGCCTTCCCCTGACGCCCCGCCGTTCTCCACTGCAGCCCGCCAAGGCACCCTCGCTGACTCCGTGTTTTTGCCAGTGTAGCCCCCTATTTTTCATGTTTCGCTGCGGCTTCGCATAGCACCTTCATTTCACGAGAAGAGCCGCTCTATATACAGCCGGAGTCCGCGCGGACCAGCGACTCGGTATAAAAAGTTGCCGCGCGATTGGTCGATCCGCGACGCCCATTGGCTGGGGTCACGTCACGTGGCAGCGGGGTGGGGACCAGCGCCATGCCATTGGCCAAGGCTGCCGAGCGGCCGCGACGATTCGCCGAGGCTCTGACTCGGTCCGCGTGGAGTTCCTTACGAGCAAACAGGACGATAGCGGCAATCAAGTAGGAAACTGCTTGGGACTGTGTGCTGCGTGATATTCACATACATGCACCTCTTACACGTCCACGCACACGGCCTCGTGCATGTACAAATTCGCCTCGCTGTGTGTAAACGCGCCCCTCCCCCCTCTATCTCTCTCGCTTCCACTTTCGCTGTCTCTCTTTTTCTAAAAGGTCTAGCACCGACGAAGGGTGGAAAACCGGGTGCTTGGCGCCATATTTGTGGTAGTGCGCAAAGTGAGGGAAATCACGAATGGCAACAAACTCGGAGCCGGGGGATTTACGCGGACATCCGTGTCAGTCCGGTGACGGCCATTTTGCGAAAAACTTTCGATTTGTTTGCACGACGGGCTAATGCCGGCGTATGCTCGGCACGTCGTTTCGCTTGCCTCGTTTCAGCGCGACTACACGACTCCGCATTTTTTCAATTTCAAAACCGGTTAACCGGCGCGCGAGCCGGTCCTCAACCATAAATAGTTCTTTCGGCACAATGTACCCTCCTGCCCCCCCCCCTTTCCACTTCGTTCTTCGCAAAACGTTTTCGCGAGCCCCCATTGTCATGGAAATCGCGCGTGATGTTTGCGACAATTTGCGCGCGCAAGAAAAACCCCCACACCCCCTCTAGATCTTGTTCGACAATGATTTATATTTTGCACCGCAAACTTAGTTTACTTATCGTAAAACATTACTTTTTCTAGATTTCTTTCTTTTTTTTTTTTTTTTTTTTTACAAAATGCAAAAGGTTAAAAAAGTTTGTGCACTAATCTTTTGAAAGCTTTCAGTCTTGCATCAAATAATAATTTTATATTTCACTTGTGAAAAATAACATAAAAAAAAAAAAAAACATTTTGTTTCGCAAGATCCCTGAATTGGCCGCGATTAATTATTCCTTGTTGATCGGGACATCTGAATCGCGGCTACGGTATATAACTGTAGCGGCACTCCGCAAATTTTAATGAACCCGTCCGGGGCATTAGTACACTTGGCTAACATTCCGCGACGTTAATACCGTGCCCGAGGCACATTGTTCCGCGCGCCGCCAGTTGAATGCGTTTCCTCGGCCGGACGACGCGATAAATAATAATTGATCCCCGCACGCCACCGGCCGCGCATCGCAACTCATCCGAGCGCTTAATAAGTGTACCGCGTACGTGTCGGCCGAACTTCCTATCGCTTGGCATCCACCGAACGAATTGACAAAGCATTAAGAAACTACCTTCGTCTCGCAAGACTAACGTAGCCAAAAATCGTCACGCAACCAAAAACTAGAACGCAGGGGCATCTGGCCGACCAAAGATTTGTTTATCAAACCGCCGGCAAAACCTAAAAATAAATGCCCGGCGCGGGTAATCGACAAGTTTCACAATTCCAGACAGAGACATCTGTACCGAATTTCATTTTTCTCCGATTCAATTTTCAAAGCTCAGAAATCTTGGCGCGCTAAAAGTTGGGGAACTTTTTAGGGAGTTTAGTAAAGTGCGAAAGACGGAGAGCGAGAGCGAGAGAGAGAGAAAGAGAGAGACCTAGAAGTGCATCGCGATTTGCTGCCTTTATGTGCCACAATTTTCGGTCTTTTATGTAACCGAGCGACTAATTGTAAAGGAGCTATCGCGCCGGTTAATACGATGGGGAAGCGTGGTTCGGAAGGTCTCGGCTCTTGTCCGCCGAGTGGGGAGACGAGAGTGCGAGCAGGACGGAGAGGGTGGAAGGGCGACTGGCATCCCCACCACGCTCGCCGTCGTCAGTCGTTCCCAGTCGTTCAGTCGAGGAAGAACGCTGCGTCGCTAGTTGTGAGAAAAAAACGTTGTGCTTGGTGCAATTCAGCAGGGATCACACAATCAGGGTGGATTATTTTGATCGGTGGTGTGTGATGGTGAGCAGTGCGCCGACGAGCTGGGTGAGGCCCGCGTGGTGACCGGTGGCGAGATTCAGTGCTGTGGTGTCGGCGCGCCGGGCGAGGAAAAAAAAGAGTCATAAGTTGGCCGACGGCAGGAGTGGAGCGTCACTCTCGCGCGTCGTCGACGCGGCGATCTGCGTTACCGACCGAGCCGCTCTTGTTTGCGCGCGCTTTTGCAAAAGCGCAGCCGAATGACGGCGGATGGATAGTGCGCGGTTCTGCAGAGCCCCGAGATCTTGCCGCGGCGGTTATTCTCACGCGTGTGAAGCGGTTAGTGATGATAAGATCGGCCTGGGGCCGAGGTGTTGCGTGATGACAAGTTCCTACGCGAGTTTTATCGTGCTCTGAGATTACCCGAGGATACCAGCGGGAGACAGAGAGAGAGAGAGGGATATACCGACGGTGCTGTTTTCTGCGGATACTTCGGGACTGGAAATGTATCCCAGCGCTGGAATCAATCCGGCTGCTGTAGCTGCGGCTGCAGCTGCCAGGCATCCGGTAAGTGGATACTTATGTATATCGATACATAATCGTACCCGGCACGAACGCCGAGTACGTGTATAATCACCGGCGCACTAATGGGTGACTAAACGAGACGCGCCGTGCATCTCTCGCCCTGTGTATACCTTCAAACTCAAATTACAACCATTCGAATTCTGCTTGTGCGGCTTGCCGATTCTTCGTAGACACAATGTCAACAATGACGCACACATACACACACACACACATATGGGATTATGCATCACGTTGGTAAACAATGGCCACCATAACCTAAAAATGCTGCACGACAAATGCTGAGAATCAATCAAAGGAGAGGAAAAGTAGAGGGGGAGAAAAAAAAAGAATGTTTCTTTTCAACCTGATTTCGTTGAACATTTTTTCCGAGCACAATCCAGAGGTACAGAAAAATACCATTCGGTCTCGCAGATTCCGAGAAAACCTGTACGGACATTTCGATGGAAAGGTGTTTGTTCCGTCGGACAAAAGCCCTCCCATTGCTGGTGTTGTGATACGATATTCTTCCGCAGTGTTAATTTTTCTACCTGCAAAGTATGGGGCTTTTGGTTAATGCACAACAATGTTGCGTATACCTGGAAAGAGAAAACTCGGATGTCTGTTTAGATAGCAACAAACGTTCTGCAAATAAGGATAGCAAATAAGGGGATACAATTTATTTGAGAACTATTATATGGTTATCGTTGAGCGGCGCTCAATCAACGTTGCCAAACGCTTCGGTTGTGAGATCAAAATAACAGGTCTTGGATATTCATGCCGAGAGACTATGGCGAACGATTAGATGCTGAATAACACTTGACATGAAACATATCGAAGTGCGATATCAGCCGGCCAATTACACGTGCCCGACACTTTTCCTTTTGATGAATTTCTCCATTAATGAGAAGAAATGAGTTATCTGTGTTGAAGAGTATTATATAATTATTCAACGAGACATAAATCACTCGATGCATTATCCACTTGGCGATTGGATTGATGTTGCGTACGCGCGGCTTTTTGTGCCAGTCTAATAAATGGCTCGAAATTAAACTCCTAGTTGAACCCCGAGGAGAAACGGTGAAACGACTCTCGTTTGTAATAGATTTTCAATACCGCTCTCGAGGCAAGACAATTTTTTGTGCCAACACAATTGCTAAACATATTGGTCGCTGTTAAATACACTATTCACTCAGCTGTGCTTTTCATTTTATTATTATTATTATTATTATTATTATTATTATTATTACTATTACTATTACTATTACTATTACTATTACTATCAGTATTATTACTGCAATATTTTTTTACTTTCAACCACAGTGTATACAACTGTAAAACATCTGGAATATAAAAAGGTGCGTAGTTCTTCATAACAAAATAGTTAAAAATGTTACTTCTATAAAAATATATGAAGTTTTCAATATGTTGAGAAAGTGCGAGTAGGTTAACCGTGCTAACATAAAAATGATCAACAGTGTTTATGGTCCGAGTGCTAGTTATACAGGCTGACTTTGTTTCATTTTAGTTGGGTTGCTTTTTTAAATTCTTCTTCCTCTCTTTTATTTTTAACTACCCTCAAAAAAGCGCTGCACAAGTTACCACAATTGTGAAGGATACCACTGGTTCTTGTATAAAAGTTCTTAACTTGTGCAGTTGCGCGGTCTGCTTTGCAAGGAATACAGTTAATGAGAGATGTGTCTTTTATTACGCGAAGCTCAAGCAAACAGCACAAAGTAATTTACTGTTTGAATTAATTACTGCTCGACACGTTTTTATGTATTTTTAATGTTTGTGAAATTGTAAAAAAAAAAAAAAAAAAAAAAAACAAAGAGAGAGAGAGAGAGACAAAAGTTCACATTGTAGCGCTGTGAATTTGGATTTGTATTTGCAATCGTTTTCTTAATTAATGCACCGTTATCGTTGTTAATCTCAATAAAGATAACATGCGTTCCACAAGTTTTTTCTTTCTCGTTTGTTTGTCGCGTCAATAAATAATTTGTGCAAATATATGTCCGTTCGAATAAGTGAAAAGTTCATTGTCTTCGGTTTGATTGCACTGTTGATAAATCTCGTATGAAATGAAATTCTACATCACGATTGTGTAAATGTTTTATTAACATTAACATTTTTTTTTTGACTGGCGTCGCAAAACTGTTGTTTCTTCACTTTCTTATCTCAACAATTTTTATGCCACAAAAGAATTCCGGAGTCAAACTGAACGAAATGAGAAAAAAAAAAAAAAAGAAGGTCGAAAGAAAACTTGAAAAAGTTCATTCCGACACTTTTTTTATGACTTTTTGAATCGATGGGTGTGACGATAAATTGTTTTAACACCGACGGACCTACTTTGGACCTCCTCGGCTTTCACCGATCATCGATTTTACAGCTCTCATATCTGCTCAGGACAAAAAATTGGTCTGACTTTAGGTGGCATGAATAATAAGTCGTCCATTCATAGTCGCTACGGTCTCGTGGAAGAAACAATTTCGTACAGGGCGTAGGTCAACATCTGTCGAGTTGATTCGCCATAGTGCTCTCTCGCCGTGAAACACATTCGGTCGACGTAACTTAATCTGGTTTCGCAGTGGACGCGACTGGGTTCTCGGCGAACAGGAAAGCCCCTCGGTCGGCGCTACCCGTTCCCCCCGCTGCGTGCGCTTGTGCCACCACGTTGGCTAATGCTGATGATCGTGGGGTTGGCAAAGCTGCATACCCGCCGGTGAAAGAGCACGAACACGTGTCCGCGCTTACGGACGCAACGCACACGCGCGTCGACCCTTCGTCAAAAGCCAGTATGTACACACAGTAGCGCCAAAGATATGGGGAATCATCACGTACCGCACGATGAGCAAGCCGGCAGTCAAACATAGATTTTTGATGACAATTAACTTCGTAGTATCGCCAACAAAATTTAATATACATTCGATACAATATATATATATATATTTCTTTTATATTTTCATTTCATTACCAATTCGGACAAACGTCCAATTTATACAAACGAAGTACATAAATATATGTACTAGATTAATTTATTTAAAACAATGCTCAAATTGCAAAATGCTCGTTGAATTTAAATGAAAAAATGATTAAACAGGTGTGAATAAATGAAATAATGACTGCGAACACGTAATTAAAAATTTTTCGTTCGTTCATTTACATCTATGAATGGTCAGAGTAAAGAACAATAAAATTAGTAAATAGCAGAGAGAGAGAGAGAGAGCAATGTAAACAGCACGTTGTGTCGAGTTTTTGATGGAGTATTTTATTGCGCTTAGAACGTATGAAAAAGGAAATAAATAACAGGCTAACGATTCAGCGGGTGTTTTTGTGCTTGGCTAAGTAATCTGCACTTACAATGCGGGCGGCCACGGCTACTTATCGTTAGTACATGACTCCTGGCCACCCCTTCGGCGACACCCCTTTCCCTTCGTTGAGCTTTTTATTGTTAGCCGGCACCCCCTTTCACGCGTCCGCATGTGCAACAATATCACAGCGCCACATCCGGTGTAAAGCGCGATTAGAAGGCCCAAGGGTGGTCGCGCGTACACTCGACGTTTTGTTATTACCATAATCATTATTTGTACGCCGATCAGCACAACCGAGGGCTCGCGCAGTTTAACGTCCATTCATACAACCATCTCTCGACACCCGGATTATAAACGACTATATATTTTTCCGAAAGCCTTTTCTTCCACGAGACGATCAGACCAGCTGCTGCGCATGATTTCAACCGTGATTTCGAGGCCTCTGTCTTTCACCGGGGGATCGCATATTTTTTTTTTTTTTACCCCTTGAAACGTGTCCCGTGACTCACACGAGGAATTTCACGGGGGTAAAAAAGACGTTCAATCAGAAGAAAGACGATATTCTCGATTTTGTTCGTGACGCCCCCACGGAATGTGAAAAGGGCGCAAGTTCTTGCGACAGGTGCTCTCGGTCGAATAGGCCCTGCGGCTCAACAAAACAGCTTGGCAGACAAAATTACCGGAGGGAGTGAGAATATAAAGCGGGTTGTAAAGAAATCTTCTTGCCGCCAAAATAAGTCTCGACGGATCGACACCGAAGCCGAGCCCTCGGCTCTGCGTCCGAGGGTGCAAAGCAAATTGGTCCACTATACCCGTTAAGAAGAAAACGAGGGGATCGACCTTCCTCTATTTATTTATACCTGCGCTATAATTTCTCTTATCCCTAAGGAAAAATTGATTTCTGTCTCTCTTTCAGGTTGCTCGGATAACTCATGGCCCTTGTAAGGCCCCAAAATTGATAAACAAATAAATTTTGAATTTAGTTTAAGATCATTTATGTATAGTGAGAATAATCTTTTTTTGAATGGATTTCCAAGTTTTTCAGCTTGGAAACCCTCATTTGGACAAATAAGACTCGAATGAAAAGTTATGGACGAAGACGAATGATTTTCAAATTGGACCGATGGAAAAGCTTTGAACGACCCTTCGCCCACAATCTACCCCTTCTACCGCGCACGCTCGACTTAACCCACCGTTAGCGATTTTTCCCAGAGTGCCCATTGAACTCCGAATCTCTTCATCGGGCTGTTGAAGAATCACCGAACCCCTTCTCGGAGCGTTCCGTGCCGTTGCGCTCGCATATGCCAGCCGAGAGCACGTTTCTGTTGTAGCGCTGAAATGACTCTCGAATTACCGAGCGCGTTCCCTCTGCGATCCCTTTTCTTTGCCAGGTCGCTTGTCTCTTTTCGGCATCTCCACGGCGAAGAACAATTTCCTGCCGAGTCGCCTCTCCTGGATCTATTCGACGGAGCATGAGGCACGGATTAAGTTGCACGGAGAGCCTGACGACGGAAATCGATACCAGTACAAACGGCTCTCGAATCGTCGTCATCGTTATTTCTTCTCTGTCGGGCAAACAAAACCAGAAACCCGAGATAGAGCGCGGATTCTCGCGCGGTATTGTGTTTCCGCGCGGATCTAATGATACAAAGCATATCGAACCGGCTTATCCGCAGAATCCGTCGCGAAACCGTGTGTGTGTGTGTGTGAAAAAAAAGAAAACAAGTATGTTTTGTAACCGAAAAAATTCTCTCCGGGCATATTTGTGTGGTGCACTCGGGGAGCCAGCGGTGCGTGAAAAATCGGAAAATCGTCCCCGATGGTCCGACGACGGGTGCGCGCAAGCTCTCTCTCTCTCTCTCTCTCTCTTCTCTCTCTCTCTTCTATTCAAAGTGCGCTGTTTGTGCATTCGTCGCGCGTTAAACTCGATCGAGCCGCATTGTCACGCTTCGCTGGACCGAGAATCCCATTATTACAAAGCGCCACGAGAATAAGAAACTCGGCCATTTACGTTTTGACCGCGCTCTTGACTTTATCTTACAGTTTATTGTTCGCCGGTTACCGGATTCGTGCGTAATCTGTTTATTTTCCATCTCTCTCTCTCTCTCTCGCTCCCCCTCACTTTCTTCCAATTCATCCTTTTTTGCAAACAAACGCTCGATTGATTTGATGTATTTTCAAGAGAAAGAAAAAGAAGATTTTTGAAAATGGCCATCTTTGATCACTGAAAGATAAAAAATGGCAACTCGGCCAAAGTTTTGCAAAATGGCGCTAATTAGCCCTGAGAGACTGACGGACGGTTCAGCATGATATTTTCTATTGCTGTTTACCCGTCGCATCAGGCACGGTTTGTCTTTCGAATCGAATGAAAATCTCCGATAGCGAGCTAATTAAGCGCGATCAATCAGCGCTTTTAATTATCCGCGCCAATTGTTCTCCGGGGCATCACTCGGTTTGGTTGTGTGGCACGTAGGCGTGCTGCAAATGAGTTGCCATTGGTATACCCACGCCAACGGTCGTTTCTTGCATTGCACGCCATTGATTTAGCGAACGTGGGCGGCCGGACGATTGTATCGGCCTGTTTATTACGCCGACGCGTTTTGTTACGCTTGGCGTGTCGTTCCTTCGCGGAATTGATTATACGAGTCCGGTAGCCATCGATCGTACGGCTTAAACAACGCGGAGATGCCGATGCTAACGAAGCCTCCCGCCGATCGTTAGGGGCCGCGCGATCGAAATTGCGCGAACCGACGATTTACGAGCGGAATCTCAGCGATTTGCAAAATTCCCCGGACTCGAGTGCCGGCGAATTAAAAGTCCGTGGCAAATTGATGAAATTCTATCGCGCGCGCCACGCGTGACGCCACACCGACGGTAATAAGAAAAACCGGCTGAAAAACTTTTTTTCTCTCTCTCTCTCTCTTCTCGGTTTTACGTGCAACTTTGACGCGGGCAGAAAAATATTCAAGCTGCTTGGTTCTTGCGCCACGTAATTCGCATATTTTGTGTACAAAATAATATACTGAGGCGTCCCGCGGAATTTGAATTCAGTCTTGTATATTTTATTATACATTAAACCTCGCGATTAATATAGTTCAGAACAGAGTTATGCAAAAATCTATAATGTAATAAAGTTTGCGGAACATTATCAGAGGAAAAAAGAATATCGTTCGACATTTTCTACAAAATGTATGAAGTTTTATTCAATTTTTTGTTTTTTGACTCGTGAATATAATGAAGTTTCGGAAGCCCATAAAAACACTTTACAGTTAACTTTTTTATCACTAACGTTCGTGGTTTTTTCTGAATGGCTCGTGCAGTATAATCCGAAAATAATAATGAAAACATGCGAATAGCCGCAGAGAGGTGAACGGAGTCCAAATGGAACGGAGAGGAAGCTCTTTAGAGTAGTCATAAACTTGGCTGGTTTGACTTAAGGGTGTATACCCACTCATTAATGTCAGGGTGCTACCTGGCAAAACCATTCCGTCTTTCGAATTCCATCTTTCCATTTAGCACTGAATAATTTTGCACTCTCGTAACTGTGTAGAACTGCGAACAATCGCCGAATCGAATCTCTTGCGAATCGTGGGAAGATAAAACATTTTGATAGCAAACGTGTAATCAATCAATAAAACACTCACCGGGATGATGTGCACGAAAACTGTTTGGAGTCTGTTCGAAATTGATTAAACAAAAAATCGTGAGTCCCCGATAACGAAATTAACGTGGCTGTACAGTTACAATAAAACACGGATTGCTATCGTTATTTTGTATTCACATTTTTTGTAATAAAATTAGTACCAAAGAAAATAAAGAATGGTATTAAAATATTGCAATCAATGAAAAACTGCTCAAACTGATTTTGTTATCACAAAAACGATAATTCATTTTAAATTAAAAAAATTATGAATCCCACGATTGTCTTATATCCCGAAATTATTTATTTTTTTTTTTTTAAATTGATGTTTTACGTGCTGTATTTTGTTACAAGAATTTTTTTGCCTTTAGTACAGTCACTCAATTATTTCCTGCAAATAGAATTTAAAATAGAAATATTCCACTTCGTTTGTATTCAGTCTGTCTGAAATTCGGAGCAAAAAAATTCGACCAATCTTCGCGGGAACGTAAAATTTCGTGCATTACATCGCAATCGTTGCAAAGTCCCAAGCGGAGCGGAACTGGTTAGCGAGTACGCGGCAGTGGGTTTGCGCGGCAAATATTTGAACGTTTTTCGACGGTATCCATGACGACGCGAACGAGCCTTAACGCGTAGCTGAGCCGACAGAGCCGAATAGAACGAATGAACAAGAACGAGCACGCAAAATGAACGAACAAACGCCAACGAACATCCAGTGCAAATATTTGCACGTCGCGGGTTTGCGGAAACTCTGTGCCAGCAGATTTTCTGAGGACGAACCCTGTCACTATTTGTCGTCACCTTTTTCGTCGCAAAACGAAAACTGTTTCTCTCTCTCTGTCAATTCCTCCGCACCCTCTGTGATTTCATTTTTCAATATTCGCAGAGAGAAATATTTTTTAAAATTTTCCTCGGATTTAGTTGCGGCGGGTATCAAGTTTTCCGAGTTCGAATTGAGTTTTATCTGACACGTAAAACCTGTATCGAATGTTCGGCTTCCGATCAGTTCCTTTAATCTGTTAGGAGAGTTTATCGCATGAGGTTTCCCTGTACAGTTAGACAGACTCACTCAGCCGCTTCTTCCTCAAGCCAACTTGTTAAAAGGTATCATTAGTCAAAGCTATAAATCCAATTTGATTCAATTTTCTCGAATGCCAAGTAATCGTTATAAGAACCAATTTGCGAGAGTACAAATTTGCAAACAATTTTTGCATTTCCTTCATCCTGGCAAGATCCATCACGTTTCGCAAAAAATGATCTCAAAAAGAAAAAATAATAATAATAAAACGTCAACAGGACATATAACTTGCAAAATAATAAAAACCGCGCACACTTCGTCGCTCTGAAATTGATCGGCCGTCGTTAACGTGTATAATTAAGTAATACCAACTATTTAAAAAGTCATCGAGTTTGAGGTATAGAACAAGTTTTCATGCGGATTGAGACATAAATTAAACACCGCAACTTTGAATGGCAATAGAGAAGAAAACGCGGAATTAAAAACCGGCTCCCGGAGTATCACGGATACTCTTACACCTCTGTAAAACAGTGCTTAACAGAATTAGTCGAGGAATTCCGTCTCATTAACGTGCAACCTGATTCGTCCGGGCTGCCTTGTTTGGTCATTTGAACGCGACGGAATAAAAAAAAAAAAAAAAAAAAAAAAGAAAAAAAAAAAAAAAAAAAAAAAAAAAAAAAAAAAAAAAAAAAAAAAAAAAAAAAAAAAAGAATAAAGAAACAACAAAAAGTGCACTCATTTTCGGTCCGAGAAAATGACGCCCAAATACGGAAGAACCCGTTCGCGGGGACCACGAATAATATCCGTAGTGTATGTTTTTGCAACGCATAGCGAAATTCAGTCGTCTCAATCCCGCGGCAATTAAGCCGACCCGAGCAATCGCGACGCTAACAAGGTGTTTCGCGAAATAATATTAATTCAGTGGAGCTCGGAATTACGTTGATACTGGTATTTGCAGGGCGGTTAATAATACCGATACGAGTGGCTAAAGTAGGTAGCAACAATGAACGGGCGAGACAGCGCTCGCCGCAGATGGGATCGGGGAGTATACAGTAGCCCCCATGTATATCATTAACCTCATCCTCGTTTTTCGTCTCCACCTTCGGACGCTCCCTCGGCGGTCTGACGAAACAGGCCTCGGTGCATCCTTGTCGGGCCCGTCTCTTTCTCGCAGATAATTCTCCCTCTGCTGCTTTTCATTCGCAGTATCTGCCTTCGGGCTCAGCCCACCGCGTACAAACGAGTAATTAACTATCTCAGTGTGGGACACGTGTTCCACGAGCATTCCCTTTCGTTCAGGCTTTGTGTCGCCGGGGGAAACCTCCCTCGTCGCTGTTTGTACACACGCTCTTATGTTAATTTAGCTTGACACCCCGACCCCAGTGTTCAAAAATTACGCCGCATCAGAGTCGTCCGACGGGGACCGAAAGAAAGATACGAAATTTCATTAGACGGAGGGAGCGCACCCATATCACGCACGATTTCGTGCCACTGTCTCTCTCTCTCTCTCTCTCTCTCTCTCTCTCTCTCTCTCTCTCTCTCTCTTTCTCTCTCTCTCTCTCTGCTGGTTCATCTTTTCTCCATTTGAATTTCAATCGAATTGCCGCAATGAAATCGTCAATTCGACTAATTAGCATAAACGAACAGGGTAATTAAAATGTGCGCGACATTCTAATTCAGTGGAGCGATTGTTTGTTTGCGCAAACGATTATTTCATCGTGCCGTTGAACGGCGGTTATTAAAACGAAGGTACGCAAAGCTATAATAATTAATTCCAAACATCAGCGCTGATGTTGTGATAATAGCGTGTATCGTTAACGAGTTTCCATTAGTTTTGGCCTGTAGGACTCAAACAGACGGATCACTCCTGTTGAATTTGGGTTGCTTTCGACGGTAATTATAAACCGTTCGATTAACACTAGTCGCAGATAATTGGCATCCACGTTGAAACAAAGAGCCACAAAATCCGCTCCGCTACATATCCGCCATAACATTCCGTCTGCTCCGCAATCGTTCCCGTCGTGGTTCCTACAACTTTTAATCTCTCTCGCAAGTTCACAAAGCTTCCCTCAGAGGGCGCTGATGAACAATTCCAAAGACCGGAGAGACAAAGTCGACGACAGTTCTTTTTTGAACAAACGTCAGACACCTGCAGAAATGATGCAAGCTGCTGAGACAAAAGGACCACCGGCGGACAAAAGTCGCGCGATAATGAGCCCGCGAGGCGCTGATTGGGCGACGTAATCTGTTGCAGTCATAAAACTGCGCTCCCTTCATCCTCTGGGGGAGATAATGTTCACGTGCTGGCTTCCTCAGTCGATTGTTGCTCCCTTAGTTTCCACTCGACTGGCCCTTAAGGACGGCACAAGAGAGACAGAGGGTGATAGATGCGATCCTACAAGGGGTGAATATGTTACAATTATCGCTAAATCGAAAGCCCCGGGAGACTTGGGGAGCGACGGTGTTAGGTGGCACGGCAGAAGGACACTCGTTACAATGCGTCCCAACCGACACTGTTACGTCCCCGGGGATTCGAGGGAAAAAGTTTGCTTTGAATATAGCCAACTTTATGTGGCCTTTATTGACAAAAGCGAACAAAACCCACCGATATAGGGCCTCTCCTTTCTCTCTACGCCGTAAACCCAACGCGCAGCTTCCAGATTCTGTTACGGCTTCCTTTCGAGGGTCGACCGTTTGCTTTGAGAAGCAATAATCCTTTATCACAATTCAATTTCCCCGGGTTCCAACGATATAACACGAGAACCTCTAATCCGCATTCAAATCTGGTAATCAGTGTAATGCCGCTTACAATTGTATCCGTAACTTGATAGTCCGAGCTGGTACCTCGGCTATTGTGCAATATTTTTCCACCACTCGTCAATATCGCACGTGAAGCGTTATTTGTTTGCACGAGAACTCGACACCGATGAATTATGGCGCACGAAGCGCAGTTTGTTTCAAGTCTTAATGCTTCCGGCTTTTTACAATTCCGAAGTACCAACAAATGATTTATCAAGCTTTCATTACAGTTGACTCTCCGTCACCCGTGTTTATTTTTCCATTAGTCGGCAGGGACGCACTAGTACCTTCATTAAATTGTCCTTTGTCCTGCCTTGTACATTATTTTATCCGTCTTTGTGTTACGGAATCCGTTACTATCTCGTTATCGTCTTTATTAGGGACTGGGTTTAAAAAAAAAAAATGACGCTGAGTAGTAGCCAGAAATTACGTACGAATTTCTCTGTTCCTTCGACTTCCGTTTGTGCGCATAAATCCAAGAGGGGAGTCGCGTTAATGCCCGCCTTTATAGGCCACCAGATCCGTTTTAAGGAGACTGGGGACGGTATTCAAAAACGAGATTAGAAGTTAACAGCATTTTTACAGCGAGTAGCCGGTAATAATACACTTTCGCTCTCGTGACGTAAAATGTAGAAAGCTCGGTGGGTTGCCAAAACTGATCACAGTGCCAAAATCAATATACATTATTTTATCAAAGTGCCAAGTCTGACATTATTATATCATCTTAGATCAACTTTATTGATCCAAAATTAAAATAATAATTCTTTGAAATCAACAAAAATAAAAATGTATACTTGAAAAAAAAAAAAAAGACAACCAAATTCAGAAATCGGAATACACTTTGTTTTGTACACTTCATGTATAATTGCTGTTCACAATTAGCAAAAGAGAAAACACAGCGAGATAATGATTGAGATGACGATGAGAATTAGTTGTGAATGTCATAATGTCGTTATTAGCGTAACCACAGACAGGTGCGCCATGATTATTTGCTATGTCTTGCGATTTGATTTCCAAATGTCATGAGTTTCAATTTAATGCGCGATGCCGACATAAACCATTCGTTAGGCGTGCGTTTTCCGTGTTTTACTTAGGCGTGCTAATTACGCGTTGGCTTTTATTTTCAAACATGCGTGGCCCACGAAATTATGGCTCTAGTCATTATAGTTAAAACTATTCCCCGCAACGATACTAATAACAGGCAAGTTTTATACTTTTGAAATGAAAATAAAAAAACGCTCAGGTCAAAGATGTTTGTCGGTTTCATATAAGATCGAATAATAATTGACTGTTTATTCTAGATGTAAAGGAATCAGCTAAAAAATGTAATTCATTGTAAGAGCGTGTGAACTCAACACGTGTTAGAGTTCGATAATGTAGCATGCGAGTGAAAAGTTGAACGTTCTCAAAATTAATGACGTTGGTTGTGTGTGTTAGTGTGAAAAATAAAAGTAGCTACCAGACTCTGATCGGTGTTATATAATATCCGCTCAATCGGGCGAACAAATTCGAAACACGTTGAACGCTCGATCATTCAATTACCGTTGTATTCATCAGCGCGGCGCACACGTTAAGTACACGTTTCTTGTGCCGCTTAACTAAGCTTGACTCTTTGCATCTGCTTTTCGGTTTCGACTCAGCGACATGCCCCCCCCCCTCCCCATGCTTCTAAAAAAAGACACCGCACAACAATCATTATATTCTACATTGTCAGTTTCCGGTGATGATTTATTATTATTATTTGCGAATTACATGGTTTGAATAAAACCTATTATTACTTATCCATTTGCTGGAACTAATAAATAATAATTATTGTTTTGAAATTATTTTCTCAAATACGAAATAAAAACGAATGTTAATTACTTTGTAAAAATCATCATAATAATACTCAACCTTTTTTACAATTACAATTAGTCGTAAATTGAACATTAATTTAAACATTCCATTATATTCGACATATTCATTATTTGATTTTTGTTTTTATTGTTCTCTTCATAATATCTTATTATCATTGTTTGTGTTAATATTATCAGGATGTTAATAATTGTATTTGCATTGAATAAAAATTTGTTATGGTCATGAAATAATAAAGAGTAACAGGGCAATATGGGAGCAACAGTTTGTTGTGACAATCACAGAGAGTACATTGAGATGTAATATTTGACCCTCGAAATATTTGTTAATCCTTTTTTTCTTGTTCAAATTATTGCAACGCATTTGAATATCTTTATTATGATTCTGAGCTGAAAAGTGCAGCAGTGTCGATCTGAAGCGTGTACTTTCGCGCTTACGTGCGGCTTATCTCGAACTCCTCATTCTTTTTCGTCACATTCGGCAAGAAGATCGTTGTCGGGAGCACGGAATGACGCGGCGAACGGCCAACGTACACGCAAGATAAAGTGCTCAAACGCGATCGTGAGTGCACGCGCATATACATCATTTGTCTACATACGCGGGGACAGATAAATATCGCGACTCGTCGTAGAGGGAAAGTAATCCCCGTGTCCTTGTCTATCGTCTTTCTCTTTTTTGCGTCTGATCACGAACATTGCGAATTAGCATAAGCACGCGCGGTTGAAGGCGTGTCGCGCGGTCTTGTTCGCTAATAGCGAGCCTCCCGCTTGATGTACTCGATCTTCAAGTGGATAGCTCATATTTAACTACGGCATTATCCATGAAGTTGCACCTTTGAGAAAGTTTTGAAAAGCAATCAACCGCTGCCTTGCACTCTTCTGATCTCTCAAATCGGATATCAAGTCTCCTGGAGCATAAATCGCGAACGAAATTCAATTGATTAGAAGTATCAATTTGAAAATTATCACAGATCAACTGATCGTTTGGAAAATTAGGTACAAAATTGAGAAACAATTGTTTTTTTTTTGTTTTTTTTTCACTTCACATTAGAAAGGATTAGAATGTAAAGTTAAATTGAGTTGTAAAATACATGTATTTTGACATCATCATACCAGGTGCATTGTAAAACGCCTGTGTGTTAACCCGACTAACTTTGCGGTGAAAATTGGTGATCCCGCAAATAACTGGTTGAATTAAAAGTATAATTATAAACAACATAGGTGGTAATGTAAATCTCTAAAAAGGTTGTTGAATAACGTCAGTCAGGAAAAAATTGAATTAAAATTTATGGAATCACTGAAGCGATATGCTGTCAGTAACACGTCGAACGTGCCTTTTTAATGAATTTCGGTGTGATTTAATTTAAATTACATTGACACGGGAGCATGTTTGTTGTACACCACAAGCGATCGATTTTGTTTTATTATTCCGCCGTGCGGGAGCGACATCGCTGCCAGAACTGTATTTGAAAGTACAATTAATTTGACATAATTATGGTTGCCGTTTCGTATCCGGCTGTCACATGGTGCACCCAGCTTTTGTTCGCGAATAAATATTCATTCGTATTATTTATGCCGCTCTCGTTTGATAAAAAATAAAAAAAAGTAGCCCAAGAATCCGTTCACTGACTTATCATTTCACTTTAACACAATTAATAGTTTATTCATGCGAGTCGTAATTTCAAGGAAAATCGCGACGAAAAATTTCCGACTAAATAATTCCTGTCACTTTATTGAGCGTGACGTTTATTTAGTGCAAAACATTTTCAGTGCAAATTGTTTTCGGTGAAAAAAATGTAAAATACATTTGAGTTCGAAGAGACCACGGAGATGAGTTATTTTTGACGGCCGATTATATAAAAATAGCTATTTGAATGTCAGTCGGTCGACACAATGCTCACTTGAGCGAAACTGCCGAGTGCCAATTGGAAACGGCCGCTAATGCGACTAGTTATGTCCCAGTCGTGATAGACGTGTCGTAATAACGAATAATATCGATAGAATTGTCGGCTCTTCAGGGTGTGCTTGATTGCCGAAAAGGGACTGTCGAGCAAAGTGACTCGATCAAGTGAGAAGCAACGACGTGGGTTCGTGCGTGTTCTATGACATCTCATATAATTTCAATTTTTTCCAAATATTTGAACTCGTCTTGTAAAACTGACTTCAGTTCGAACAAAATCAACAACTTTGTTACGTTTTTAAACTTTTTTTTTCTATTTTAAACGATGCTGCAGTTAGTAACTTTTAAAAGTTGGCACTTTTTATTTTACAAAATTGTCAGTTAAGATTTACACTCCAGCTACTTAATAGTATCAGGAGTTTCACGGTACTTTGTCGAGCAAGTCTGCCGGTCTACGTAACGTGGCGTGCAGCATCTTTTGCATCTTTCGCGCCATTTGTTTGTTCTGATCGGAAGCCCGAACAAATGTCTGGCGTACGTTTTGTGGGATACGTATCGCGACTCCGCGATCTCTCGCGGACCTGTAAGACATTCCTGACTGGCGTCTCGTTGCATAATGAGAGCGCGCGGGACATTACAGAAAATGCAACAGCTCGATTCGCAAACACGCGGAATGAAATACGAGCGCGCGGATGCCTGGTATTTCCGTATCTTGCAACGTGAATCACGATCGAGTATCGGCGTATCAAACTCCGCGATCAATCTTTTTTGCATTTTGCATTCAAAGAGAAAATAATCATAATGCTGCACACGCTTCGGGAGAAAACGTTTCGGCTTCAATCAGTGCGATTACCGTGACGGCCGTTTTGTTCGCTGCTTTTAATTTGCGTAATCAACGGTCGTATCGGAGCGAAGGTAACCGATAATTTTTCATGTTTGCCTAATAAGCATTTTCCTTTTTTTTTTTTTTTTTTTTTTTTTTTTTTTTTTTTTTTTTTTTTTTTTTTTTTTTCTTTTTTTTTTTTTTTTTTTTTTTTTGTTCCTTTTTCATGTTTCATTTTTATAACCCTCGATGATTGCAATTACCAAATTTATATATCAAAGCAAAATGCCAATCAATTCATGTGCGATTGAATTTTTCCGAAATTTAATTAGTGCCCCGACGGAGCGTAGCGCGAAACATTAATTTGCGCGTCGGTTTGTTTGGTTTTTCCGCAACCGCGCGGAATTCCATAAGGCCATAAATATTTCACATTTATGGTTTAATTATTCCGCGGCGTTGCTCAAACTGCGCGCCAAGATAAGTGAAAATTATTATTTTTTTTGTTTCGTTCACAACCCATAAATGGCGAAAGTGTATGGCGTGTTGTTTTTTTCCTTTGAACGTCGGATCGGCAATTAATAATATCAACTTAATCGGCCGATAACGAACTACCATTAAAAGATACACATCGTCTGTGAAATGATGCGACATGCTTTAGTGTACACACGTTTCTCGTGCTGCCTCTGTGATAAATGATTCCTCAACCGTGACACGTATATGTTCATATGCCGTGCCATTTAATGCCGCCTCGTCAACTCCAGCGTACACATTAAATCAACGGTACAGATTCATTAATCCCATGGCACTTTCCCATCCTTGATTTAATCTCTTCATTTCTCATCCAATCGATTTTCTCTCCTTTTCTTTATAGTTACTGAATATGTTCCATAAAGATAATTTTTCAGCTCTAATCACGAGTTTATCGTACACGCCGTTAATGAAGTATTTTACACATCCAAACACCAGTTTCCATTAATCCGATGAAGCGCGTACTGAAATTTATTAACATTTAATTTGATCGTACCGAAGGGAACGTTACTGAAAACGAACGATTGATTCATTAACGCGCGTAATTATCACATTTCATTTTATTTTACAGTTTTCAAGTGTCCACAAATTGCGGTCGTTTGATGAAAACAAAACTGACGTACGAAAATTATATTTGTGTACAACAAATGAGCTCAATCAATCTCAATATAATTGTGTGAACGAAAATAAAAAAAAATTGAATTCGATATTAAAATGAGAGAGAGAGAGAGAGAGAGAGAGTGTTAATGACACCTCAACTATGAAAAGCTCGAAAATGTCCCTCGGCGTGTTTATTTACCAGTATTGATATTATATTGCAAGAGTGAAATGGTTTTAATTTCGCTGGCGCGCGAGCACACCGTTCTTTATCGGCCATGTCAAACGGAGAAATTTAGTAACCAAGTGCGCGCGCGTTGTTTTATGATACGCGATCGCGACGAGATAAAAGGTCGGTTAATGGATTGTTGTCCCGTGAATTATGCGAGAATTATCTGGTAAATATCAAGCGCTCGGTGGTGTACACGTTCGATCGGCTATAATTTCAACTTATCAGTTCAAAATTGTACACAAGTTTCTTTTTTTTTTTTTTTCTCACACCCAAAAAACAATTTACCAACCAGCACACAATTTCCTACTGACTTTTGCACGAGAGCGCAAATTCTCGCATACTTAACGTATGCGCGAACTTGATTCATAAACTCAATATTCAGACCCGACGTGAATTTTAATTTCCCGTTCGCGTCGCGCAATCAGTTTTATCTTATCGCGCACTTGCAACACACCATAAAAAAGTTGCAATCGTGTGTTGCAATTTACGTGCACGTTGAAAGCAGAACAAAAAGAAGAAAGAAAATAAAACATATACGGTGAATAAAAAAAAAAAAAAAAAAAAAGAAAAAGAAAAAAAACGACACCGAAACGACAAGGCAGCGATGAAATCGGCTCATTAGAAATCGCGTCGAATTCGCTCAAAAACAAACACAAAACGACGCGAGGGAGAAAAAATACGAGCTGGAAAGGAGGGGAATAAAAAATGCACGTTGCGTGCGGTTGTGGGGTCTCTCGTGCACGCACACAATTTACTTTTATTACATGAGGAGCCTGGATATATTTGCACAAAATCTTGTGGCCGACTCTGTGACGTTATTTCTCGAAAATGATGTTATCGGCTTAATTGCTCGACGGGTTAAACTGGCGCGCAGCGCTTATCGGCTGGATCTGTACGAGGCGGAGGAGGGTGTCAGGTGCTTTCAAGCGTGCGTGCTGAAACGAGCGGCCGGCTCGAAACAAGAAGCCCACCGTGTGCTACCTGAGCGCGCACACATAAGTGCGTAAACACATCCAACCGCGACGTTGCATGTGCGTGCAGAAATGTGCGCCCGACTGAATGCTGATTCGGATTATCTGTATAATAGGCAGCGCAAACATTGACTAAGTAGTCGGGCCGTTTTCGCGCGCGAACAAAAGGTTGCGGTATGACGGACATTTTAACGGACAATGAGCACAACTGGCCGTTCGACGAACACACTTTTGTTTAAACTCTCTTGCCACCTCGATAAGTGCAAGTTTGACGACAAGCGAGTGATGTGTTGCATGCGAAACGTGACAAATTCTATTTCGCGCAGCATGACGCAATTGATATTGAACGATGTAACAAATTCTTCGTTGCATCGTATTAAAGTTGATCAAATATTGTTAGTTTAAAAAATGAAAAGCAAAAAAAAATGTTTAAACAAATTTGTGTTTATTTGAGTTATTCCTTGAAAATGCTAAATTCTGAATTGACTTATCATTTGACATCAAAATTAAGTGACAAAATTTGAATAATTATTTTTAATTGAGTTTAAAACTGTTATAATTACGAGCTTATTCAATTCTACGGCTAAAAATGGGAGATTTTAGTTTAAGAGCATCATCACAACGGATTAACATGAAATGCCGCATGGAAGAAAATATGGAGTGGTAGAGCACTACGTCATTGTCGCGTATGCTTCTCTGCAATTTGTAACACGTGATCTTGCACTCACATCCATCCGGGGGATTAGCGCGCGAACCGCACAAAAGTGATATCCGTATGCTTTTACCTTGGAACCTCTCTGTCTCCGGATTTTGGCGTTTGCTAAAACCGCGAACGTATATTTCAAAAGCGCTTTCGCATGGCGGCGGATCCCACGAAACCTCATTGCCGATCATTATGCCATGCATTATATATGTCATTTCCGTTGACTTCGCAATGTGGCGCTGCGAATCAAAATGCATTGCTCATGCAAATTCCAGTCGTGCCCCGCAGTCTCGACGCGCGGCCTCTCCGTCTCTCCGCGAATATAATCGCAATGATCAATAAAATACCACACCTCGACGAGAAATACACGCTTTATTAATCCTTACATCTTCGTAACCAGCTGAATTATCATAATTCATCTGCCATACACGTGCACCTATCCAACTCTCAATCGGATTACTTCAAATGTTATATCCCTGTTTTGATAATGACATCTCTAATCCCTTTACTTCTTGCACAGTCAAAATTAAAAGCACATTTGTATGAGATCCTCTTTGAATAATCAAGTTAAAACATTTGATTTTGAAAGCAAATAAAAAATTTCTGGTCAATAAACTAAAAAAAGGTATAAATTTAAGGCCCTTAGTTAAATAATAATCAAGTTAAAACATTTGATTTTGAAAACAAATAAAAAATTTCTGGTCAATGAACTAAAAAAAGGTATAAATTTAAGGTTCTTAGTTTGGAATTAGCTACTGCAACATTATTGCCATGGCAAAGAAAACTAATTGAGCGAAAATGGTTTGAGATTTGGGTTGCGGTGAAAACGCTGTTTCCGGTCTCTGTAATGCGAGGCAATAAATTACGTAAGAAGCAATAGCAGTATTTGTAAGTGGCGCGCACAAAGGTAAAATGAAGCGGAACACGAAAGATGGACACCGGTCAGCGGTGGTGAAGGAGGTTGAAATACCGGAGGTACGGTATCTCGTCGGCTGTGACCAAAGCTGGCCTCCCATGGCCATTTCGCGGTTTGAATTCGGACCGCAAGCCTGCGGCTTTTGCGGTCGGATGAAAACTACCGCCGACCAAAGCTTCCATTCACTACCGTCCTAGAGCCACCGCCCTATTTGTACGAAATTCCCGCCTTATTTTGTTCCCAACTATTTTTTGTTTTTTACTTTTCTCCTCTGACCATATACAAGTTTTCTCGTTGAATCGACGCGAGTTAAAAATTCAATTAATTTTCAATCAAATGCCCCGTTAACAAATCTCAGATTTTGATATTACAATCTCACCTTCGCAAATTGATTTCGAACTCTCGAGAAAAACGAGTTGCGAGAGTGATTGGATTTATCGGCATATCAAAAATGATGTAAATCATTTCGTACGTTTTTCGCCGTTCGAATATGTAATATGGGTATTAACGCGGTCGTTATACGGAAGGGAAAAACAAAAAAGGTTGGGTATCGGCTTCAGTCTATCGGATAATTAAATCGGCAGCGCACTGATTGACGGATGTGAAATGGGATGAGTGGTACGCGTCGCTCATTATTATTCGTCGGACAATGATTCGTTCGCGCTTCGCTTTCCGATGGGGAATCACCATCAACGCACCCGTGAAAATTCGACACCACGCACTCACCCTCGTGATAAAACTTGTTTACCCATCAACCATCTACGCTGCAATAGAATAGAGTATAACATTGTCAACGATACACAATAGATATATACAAAGCTTTAATTAATATTCGATTTTTTTATTCTATTGTTTGATGTTTATATTTATTTATTCGTTTTCGTTCGAAAGCTCGTCCAACAAATTAGTTGAGAAATTGAAAAAAACACAACTATTAAAAACCAGTTACAAATAAAAATGAAAAAAAAAAAAGTATATTTGATAATGAGAAAAAGGTGTTGTTGGTGGAAGCCATTGGTGTGTGTCAATCGGGGGGAAGGGGGGGGGGGCTACAAAAGCACACCTGTCGTATGTTACAAATAAGGGTACAGTTAGGTCCATAAAGCTTGGATGTAATGGCAGAGGGTCGTCGTAGGAAGACGAACGAGGGGAAATAGCGGGCACTCCGCGGCAAAAGCCAATAAATAAATTGGATTGCCGTGAGCGGCTTTGCACGGACAAATGGGATCAGCGATTTTGCCGATCAGCAGGGTTGCCGATCTGGCGCTCCTCGTTCAACTTGCACCCCGTCTCGCTCCACGGCGCCTGTCTCTCTCTTTCTCTCTCTCTCGCTCGGGCCTCTGATCCCACCTAATGCGCTCAGTCAATTGGAAGCAGGGTAACCCGCGCGTTTACACGTGTTTGGTTTCACCAAAGCGGAGGAAAAAGGCTGACGAATAAACTTGACAAACAATTTTGTTGATTAAACAAATTCTTTTTTCTTTTTTTTTTTTTTTTTTCTCGTTGCAACGACGCAGCTTTCGCTGCTGTGAAAAAGCCCTTTGTGCTAAATTCAATATCAAACTTCAGAGAGTGGCAGGCGTGTGACGGATGCTTTTGTTTCTTATTATTTTTCGATTCGTAGGCTGATCGAGTTTGAACGCAACAAACACAACAGAATAGAACTTTTTGAATGAATTAAAATTAATTTATTTTAAAAGTTGCTATCAAAATGGTTGCATTATAAAAGCGAATGAATTAATAGCGTAAGATCTGATTAAATGGTGGAACACAAAGAGGGGAGAAAGAAATTGACGGTTGCAAATCGTAGCACAAATCGGAGTATCTCGGATGAATAAAAATGTACATTTTGGCATGCAAGGAACGTTGTTGACCGATGCAAGGCGATAAGGCGTGAACAGCCAAGTGGAACTCTTTCGTCAGAAAGCTTCCGAATGCGTGGCGTGTGTACGCGCGGCGAAACACAATGCGGCGGAGTGACGTGTCAAACATGTAGCAAAACGAGTGTGCAGTCAGCAGTTGGTCGTTCCATCGGGCTTTTACGAGTCTCTCGAGAGCGTATCCCCTCTGTCGGGCACATCGTGTAAAACGATCGATAATGCCTTCATAACGTTATTACCCGCTGATACCATCGCTACCGGGTAATAATACGACTTTTACGGCCGGCCCAAGCTCCAAAAGCCGTCTCAGCAACGCGACTTGGACGTTTCGCTGTCGCTTTCATTTTTCATCCGATCCGCTTTACGGCACCGCAATCATTTCCTTTACGATTATTAAATGCGTCGCTTGCCCGCCCTCTGCTTGTTCGTACTTTGCCCCTTAATTGCGCTCGCCTTTTATCCGTACAATGATACCGTAATTTACTGACTTGATCAAACTTTGATAAGTCAAGGTCTTACGAGCCAAAAGTTTTTGCCCCAGACGAGCGTTCCTACAGTATTCATTTGCCGATCAATTATTTCTCTACGTCAACAATCTCAGCTGTCTTTGTTGTATCATTGTTTTATTCTTAAGGAATTGTAATCTTTTTTTTTTTAAATAGAATAAATCTTAAATGTGATTATAAATTACCAAAAATAAACAAGATGTTAACGTTTTAAATGTGAACAGATACGTTGATTTCCCAATAACGGAAGTTACCGATTGTTTCGTTTAGGGGATACGATATTTAACAGCACGATCATTTTATATTCATTCGTCTCGGTGCATAGTAGGTTACAAGTCGCATAAGTACAAACACCCCGAGGATGCGTATATCTGGCGTTGCATATGGCCGGTGTATCGCGTGTTTATGCAGTTGGCTGCAGGAAACGAGGGCAGTGCGGGTGCACAAAGGAATCGGCGAATAAATATGTATGGCTGCTTCCTGATGCGGCCTATACATACACATGCTCTTTGAACCAAATCAACGATCGGCGTTTTGCAAATCCTGCCTTTTCATTTTCTTATTATTTATTTTCCCTGGTTAAGTTGAAAAAAAAAAAAAAAAGAACACATTCTCGTTTTTACAATGGAACACTTTTTGGTTTTTGTTACAGGGTCCACCGCAGCCTGGTCAGCCTTACAAATTCACGGTTAGCGAGTCATGTGATCGAATCAAGGAAGAATTCAATTTTCTACAAGCACAGTACCATAAGTGAGTTGCAACGCAAATTTTATACCCATGAAAACAAGAAAAAAAAATCACAAATGTGAACAAATTTGAAATGTGAAATTTCAAATTTGCCTCGTTATACAAGTTAGATCAAATATTCATAAACTTTTATAAATAGACGCCGTGAAAACTTCAGTTTCAATTTAATAGAAAATGTGTAACATCGACCGTTATGCTAGCATGAAAAAAAAAATCATAAGACTTGAAAAGCTCATGAATATTTGAACATGCTGCAAAGATCGAAAACTTGTCTTTCACAGAGTGCATTTTCGAACCAAGTCGCTTGTAAAAAGTGAACCGACAAAATACTCAGAAAGAAGCGTATAACTATGAATAATTTACGCCGCTTATACATTTTTGGTTGTTTTATTTTTTCCTTTCATCTGCTCGGCGATACAAAAGTTTCTTGTAAACAGGTGTCGAAGCATTAGATATGGAGTTTATGCAAATATGTGATACTTTGATGTTAAATACAATGCAATGTGTAAATACTTCTCACTGTAGAGCTAATCTTGATACAGCGTTAATTGCAAATTTAAATACAAACATGATATTCTACATTGTTCAAAAGAAATTTGTCTAAAGAAATGAATCAAAATGAATCAAAATTAAAATAGAAACAAAAAAAAAACAAATTACTTTGTCAAGACAAGTTTTCGAGTTTAGTTTTTAAGTACCCGCTTTTTCCCCCCCTTTTTCAACAGAACCTAATTTTATGAAACAAATTTTACAATACAATTATAAAACTATTAGAAAAAGAGTCTGATTAAAATGTTATCTTGTTGGGTTTAAAAAAAATGAAAAAAAACAGCGGTAGAATAATAAAAAAAGGAACAAAGAAAAACAAATGACGATGCTTGGGTAAACATTTGAAGATAATAATTTAATGTCTATTCGACCGGAAGCTCCGTGTATGTGCGCGTTGAGAACCAGTGTGCAAACAACCCGGAACAGCGGCCTGTGTGATTTATTCAACGGTTGCCAGACGAGGAACGATCGACTTCCACGACAAGCACGAGACAATCGCTTTCGTCAAGTATATATTTTGCGACAACTTTCCACAACGCATTGTGAAATCAGCGGTCATTCAGCTGCACGCGAAATTCCACCATGCACGACTCTCGACTCGCGCATTGTGTTTAGATGAAAGCAAGCGTGTTGTCTCGCATTTGTCAATTTTGTTCAATTGTTCGCCTATGTTATGACAAACTTATTAGTTGAACGTCAGTTCATTTTTAGTTCACTTTTTTGTTGTCGAATTTGCTGCAATAAAAATTTTCAAAACCTAAGAATTTAATATATAGAACAATAGAATGAAAATGATTGATAAAAAATGCAATTCAAAATCTCAATGAGATAATAATTCGTACAAACAATTTTTTATCCCCCGAGGGATAAACCTTTAATTCTAATTTGAAACGTCAACACACTTATATACACTCAACGGTTATAATTCCCAGTATAAGTAAGACGTAAATAGAACAGTGAAACATAGCTCGGAACTGTAAATTCACTGCACGGCGGCACAAGTGCTTACTCCAAACATTATAATATTCTTGATACACCGCTGCTATTTATGCATTGCGCCATTTCCGCGGTCGTTTTTATTCTACGCCGTTTCATCAATTACCATTTGTATTTCGCGGACGTAAATATCAATGAACCACAAATGGACAGAAAAATAGTTTTTTTTTTGTATATCACAGATATACTCTCTTCATAAACAAATTATTTATTAAACTGCAACAACACCTATGAAAAATATAAAATACACATACATCTACCAAATTTCTTTTTTTTTTTTTTTTTTTTCAAACTAATTGTAAATTAATTATACCATATCTTTCACAATGAATAAAGAAAATCCCCCAGTTAAATTATTTTCTCGTCATTTCTTTCGTGGCAAAACAATAAAGAACCGAAAAGCAAATGCGAAATTGTCAAGTTGCAATGAGATATGAAAAGGTGAAAATTGTATCCGACAGCAGTGCTGGATTGTCACCGAGCATCCAGAGGGGTGGGGGTTAGAGTGGCACATTACCGCGGCGCGAAGATTGTCGTGGCACTTGATCGCTCTAACAGTCATAGCGCGTTAATTCATTTCGCTGCTCTCTCTTGCAACGTGTTAATTTATATGGTCGGCGTTAATTCGTCGCAGTCACGTGACGGGACGGAAACTTAAATTACAGAAATATGTGCACACGAGTCACGACTTTTGTGCGATACAAAAGTCGCCCGTGGACGACGGTTTTCGCGTCAACTTTTAATGGATCGCGACTCTCGTACGGAAGCTCGTAACCTATTTACGTACAATGCATCAGAATCCGCTCTCGCACACTATGACTAAACGCCTCTGTGCACACACGTCGTGCAAACAGCTGTAAGCGCCGATGTTCTTTATGATACCACGTCACGCAGACGACGAAGACGTGCCAACTAACGGACGTGCGATTATACGCGCTTTTATCCGCGCCACTTCATTAGCGCTGACGTATTTATGCACGCGCGCCTCTCTCTAATGTCGTTATAATTGGCGTGTATTTCGGGAATCAACGTTCCATTAACTAAGATGAATTTGCGCCCGCGCTAATTGATTGTGCAACGCCCCCCCCCCCTCCCCCCATTTAAAACCATTGTTTGCAACATTTGTGTTACAACATTCAACGTTATAATTGACAGGAAAATCTCTGTTGTTTGTAGGATCCTATATCCCAAAGGGACAAAAATTGATGTGCTAATGAATGTGTATTTTATATCTCATAAATTGATTGCAAATTTTTGTCACATTATTTATAACGGTTAGTTGTAGATTTGAAACTGTATCTTCGATCATTCAAAATTCTTCGTTCTTTTTGTTTTTTTGTCATCTGTGCATTGACATTTTCGTGGGCGCAGTTCGGCATGTTAAATCCGATAATCAAACATGTCTGATTATAAGGTCTTTTGCCTTAATCGAGTCGCGTAATGAAAATGTTTGATTATAACTCGCGCGCGCACAAAATCAATAAACCGAAAATTGCATATCACACATCGCCGCGCGATCAAATATTTGCGCTGTGCGCCCGATAAGGTGCGCTCTGTTTGTTTTCGTTTAATTTTCTTTCAAACAGGCTTTATCTTATATGCAAAAGAAAACTCTGGGTGTTTGGACGCGCTCGTTTATTTGCCAGCCGATTAAATACTTAGACGCCATTCAAGCTGATAAACAAGCATCTGTTGCCTTAAAAATTCTGTCGCTGTTTTTTTGTTTCCTTTCCAAAACGTATGAAAAAACAAAAAAAAAAACAAAAAATAGAAATGAAAGGATAAAATTTTGAAAGTGGTTAAAAATAAAATCAGAATGATTGAAAATTTAAGAACAAAAAATTGAAACAAGCAAAAAAAGCAATCAAGAAGAATAGTCAAAAAACTTCAAACCAATCGTAGTAGATCTTAGGAGCGACGACCCTTTAAAATGAAAATAAATTCTGCTCCGCGACAAAACAGCGTTGTTTGAACAATCCCGGGAATCTCGCTCAAAGAGGCGAACCCGACGATGCTAAAACAAAAAAAGAAAAGCTCCGTGCGATTCGAGGACTGGTGGATTAACGCTCTTCTTATTGTTCGAACAGCCTTAAATTGGAGTGCGAGAAATTGGCCGGCGAAAAAATCGAGTCACAGAGGCATTTTGTGGTGGTAAGCCGCCGAGAACGATACAAAGAATATTGAAATAAGAGAACGAAATATCAAAGAAATAATCGAGAACTAGGACAATACGACAATATGTTTCACTCTCTTTTTCTCTCTCAGCCCGTTTTTTCATGAATAGAAAAAGATTCGTTTGAAGAAAGATTATTCTTTGCAGTTTGTCTTATCCAAACCAATTTTTTAAATCATTTTTTGAAATTTGTCCATACAATCTTGAATACAAAATAATACACTTTCTTTCATTCTTTTTTCAACCCCTTTTTTTCTAGTTTTATAACAAATTGAATGTAATTTTTAAATTGACAAAAAAAAAAAAATGTAGAACAACGGGCTGAAAAGAAAGAGTATATTGATGCAAAATCGAGCGGTACTTTGAGCCGTGAAATTTTGCAAATAACATAAACGTCCGACGCGAGTGAACCGGGCAGAGAACGTGTGTAACGAAGTCAAACGAAAGAAAAATTCGGGAAACATGATAAACGGGAATATCGGGGGCTCCGATCGTAATCAACGACGATACGGAGTGTTTCCTGGTTCATTCCGTCGACGTGCAGCAAATGATCGTGTACTGACACCGTACTGTACATACTCGCGTTCACACCCATCTGACTCACACGCGCGCACACACACTCGACACACGAGAGGCCTCGCAGCCGTTTATACACGTCGACAATCATCAACAATTACTATCGATGTTCGCTGCGGCTGCACTAATTGTATGTTTTAACAGCTTGGCTGTGCACTACCCTTCCGCCACATCCTCGACTTTATGCCACGATCATCGTCACGACGTCATTTGCAAATTAATCAACCCGAGTGCATCACTAATCATCAATTGTTTCAACTAATTTCGGACGATTTTGAGGCATTCGATTCAGGCTAATTCTCATCTTCACGAAACATTTGATCTTGCATCTTAGATTTCAATCCAACATCACATTTTAAACACACATTTCAAACTTAAACTTCTCGTACTGATAATGAAAAGCAAATTTACTTTTCTGTTTTTAGAATTGAGATTATCCAAAAAGAAACAATTCAGATATAAACGATTAAAAAAAAAAAAAAAAAAAAAAAAAAAAAACACAAAAATTAGAGTGTCTACCCGATGAAGACAAATATTTTCCTTTTCCCGCTGTGCAAACAAAAATCTTGATCAAAGATTGCAGAATCTACGGAGCATAATTTGTTCATTTACAATTTCAAACTTGGCGAACGATAGTTTGTAGTTTTTTGACTCGTCTCTTAAAAACAAACAGGCCACACACTGTCATTTTCGTTTCATTTTTATTTATCATCCCCCGATGCTTCTGAATGTCGCCTACTCATACTAATGTTTAGCTTTCACATGCGTTTTCCTGCTTGTTTCTCTCCAGTATAAAGATGGAGCTGGAGAAAATTGCGTCGGAGAAGTCAGAAGTGCAGCGCCACTACATCATGGTGAGTCTTGATAACGGATTTTTTTTTTCATAAGAAGATCCGTGGTAATACAAATGTAAAAGAAAGTGTTTTGTTTAATACCAATCATTTTTTGACAAACAGTATTTTTCTGTTTATTGGTTTTCGTGACGACATTTAATTTCATCATGGATTTTAATAATTTACTGATGATAATAATAATATTAATTGATATAAAATATAAAGAATTATACACAATGAATTTTTGGATCATTTTAAAGAGAATGAAATATTTATTTTAACGATTGGCCGACAGTAGGGGCCAATGGTCAAACGAAGGTCGTTGCCACTGCTGGCACAACCGTGAGTCGATGGTTAATTTCTACATGTTTGTAAATGACGATATTTCAATGTATAAATAGCAATATCAATTAATTATCGAAGTAATCAATTAGAACTTGTCTCAATGCTCGGTTCACTTAAAATTGTTATTTCAAACAAATATAATTAAGCTGTGTCGTCGAACTGTGATTGGTATTATCAACACGTTCTATTTATTAATAATTAGCTTTTAATACCCAATGAGAACTGTGTTATGAATAATTAACTATAATGTATTACCGTGAAATCGATGCATTTATGCAACGCGACACACTTATAACATGCAAATGTATATCAATTTTTTTTTTTGCATTATTAAGATTGCTGTTGCAATTGTTTCGTTTCGAGTACTGATTTCTCATTCGTCATTATTTAATGAACAACGCAGCGCGCACTCCTTTGTGTTATTATTGTTTTAATTCGACGAACAGAAAATAAATTCCACCGTGTCAGGAATAAAACCGCGTCGTTCAATGTTCGATGAACCTCGACATTTAAAAATGTTCAACATCTCAAATTCTTTTTTCGCTCTTTCATTTTATTTCTTTTTTTTTTTTTTTATCCATTACCTTTTTCCACCTGTTCATTTTTTATGTTCACATTTCCAAGCGGTATTATTTTTCAAATTCACATTAATCGATCGAATTGATGTATCACCTATAAACCACACCGTTTTGTCGGTATAAAAGCGATTAATTCGTCATTTATTTATATTGTCTGCTCTCGTCCCTTGTTTCGCTCTGATTAAAAAAGAAAAAAATTGTTCACATCCACAAACTTATACAACTGTGATGACATGAAAAAAAAAAAAAAAGATAAATATGTTTCTTTAAGAAGTGTCCGAACGAGTTAAAAGTAATGAGTGGATCGCATCTGGTCGATAAAATCGTCCCGTCAGATGCTCAGCAGTTTAAATATACACTGATGATGACTACATTTCAGCCACGCCGATAGCAGTGCAGATTATCATCGCCCGTTACGTCTTCATACGCGCTGAACCTTTTTCTTTTTGTCGGTCCCATTGTGCGGGGGGTCGAAAGGTCGCAGCGCATTCGAGCGTTTCGAATTTACGCACGTCACACGGGTGTCTTATCGGGCATCGTCAGATCCTGCGTGTCATACTCCTCACCTCTCGCCACACCTGTCTTACTTTCCGCAATTATTTAAAGATGGTGTCGAGATCCTGTCGGTTGATAAATCTCCTCTTATCATGATGAAATTAAAAAAAAACATGTTAACTCGTTCTGTTGACAGAACCGTTCAGTCATTTCAATGTTTAATTCTTATTTTTTTATTTTAATTCAGACGTGTACTTATTGAGTTCAAATTCTGCACGGAATGAAAAGGAAACAAAAAATGAAAGGAAGGTTATTTGAAGTTAAAAAAAAATTTTTTAATAGAATGTTGTATATCTCGCACAAGAACAGAAGAAAAATTGTGTTCATGTCAATTTCCAAACGCCGGGCAGATGTAAATCAGTTTCTTTTTTTTTTTTTTTTTTTTTTCTTCGAGTTCTGACTTTATGCGCTCGTCTTTCATTGTATCGTGTGCATCGCGGATGACTGCCCCGGACAAAAGACGGATGGCATATCGTTAACTCCAAGGAAGAAAAATGGTCGGGGAATGCGAACGTGACAAGAGCCCGATCTGCATTCGCGGTGATCCATCGCGTTCAATCGCGGTGCGGTATGTTGACACGTGTATTCTGCATTCATACTTTTTTCTGCAGTCATGACAAAACTGCTCAACATATTCGGCCGCAACTTACAACCGTCTGTCAAACTGAACGCGACAAGATCGTACGACCTTATTTTCAATCTACATACTTCCATATCAACATTTTTCTTTAACTACAATTTTTTTTTCATTGTGATAACAAATATTGTCTGGAAAACAAATTGTCTTTCAGGAAATTTGAAAAAAGTGGTATGAAAAGATTGTATATTAAATTTGACAAACTGATCTGAGACTATTTCCCTTTTTGCCACTGAGATGACAAAGAAAATGACGAGGAAAAATTTGGGACGTTCGGGGATTTGGAAAGTGAATTTCAGCGAAAACCAATGGAAATGTCATTTGGTACTTCCTCTCTCTCGGGATCTTTTTCGGAGTGCGGTGGAGACTAAATGGACAAGCATTTCCTTTCGCTCTCGCGCGAACGTTTCCGTGCAGTTTGACCCTGTTCGACGAACATTTACCGTCTTCTTTTTCGTCGGCTCGTCTTTGTAGCTTTCATGTTTTCCTCCTGACACTCGTTTCCGCCGTGCGGCTTCCGCCCCGTTACCTCGATCGCGGTCTTCTTTTTCTCGTTGTCGTTCTCCCTTATTGCAATCCATTTCCATCAGTCACCCAGTAAATCTTACTCTGCGATTTGAATATCACCAAAATATCTCGACAATTGCAAAATCAGTCCATTCAAATAACTCCAAAATATACACATCTGATTCTGCTTCAATTTTTTTTTCATTCCCTTTTCAATTTTTCATTTTAAAAATGTTTCAATTTATTAATCTAATTTAAAAAAAAGAAACATTTGTTTCAAAAAGAAAATTTAGTCGAGTTGTAAAAAAACCAGGGCAAAAAGAAATCTAATTTGAAACGATCGGCATAAAAGTTGTATATATCTAAGTCATGAAAAATTTTTGCCCCGTTGAAAATGGTTTAGGAGGGTGTTTTCACATCGGACAGTAAATCGCGTAAGACGCGCGTGTGTCTCGTTGTTATATAACCGAAGCGTATCGCGAGGCATTACGCTTTTACGATTCTTCCATGTAATTGTCAAGCTCGTCGAGGTTTACGATCGCTCGCACAGATCGTCGAAAAGAGCCGCCGTTTCATTGCTCGAGGGTCGCATTTTTCGCGGTGGTCGGACCAATTTCGCCTGCAGTTTCGCAACGTTTATTATCTCCGGATGGTATTTACGAGACTCTAATGTAACACCACTCTTTCACGCGGGATTACACGAGTCCTTATTTTATAGATGGCGCCCTTGTAATCACGTTTGAAAGTTTTTTTTTTTTATCATCATACTGGTTTCATACTTTTGTTTCATATTAATTTTATTTTCATATTTCTGTTCGTTTATAAATTAAAGTATCCTTCATTTTATTTGGCTTTTCTTTTCATTTTTATTTCGTTTCATATTCATTTTGTAAATAATTGTCTTTCATTTTATTATACTTGTTTGATATGTTTCTTTTTATTCGTGTGTTATTTTGTGAATTCTTTTCAATAAAAGAAATCATAAATTCGATTACAAATTTAAAACTATCTGGTTCAACGAAACTTCTCGATAGCTTGTTAAATGCGAGTGATTGGATGCACCCAGCATAATATATCTGGGGTATGGAAGAGGTTTTTTTTTACCATTCTTGCGTATACACACGTTCTTTTTTGCTCTGCTTCTTTTCTTTTCAGCTTGAACACGAAGCAAATCGAGAATGGAATTCGAAAGTTTCGTATGGATGCATTCGCAGTCTGATTATGTGCATTCATGGAAACGTATCGAAGCCACCTGTATCGGCATTATGCATATTATACTTTTTCATGCGAGCACTCATATTTGGAGAACTGAAATGGGATATTAGACTTTAAATTCAGTTTAGATATCGAGTGCTTTTTTATGGATACATCACATCGGATCATTTCGTTTCAATTTTTTTTTTTTTCTCAGTTATAAAAAGTTGAAGCAAAAAGATATTTTGCTTTTATCATAATTTTGAATTTTGCGAAATGTTGAATTTAAAACAAAATGAGATTACAGTTTTAAAAGTTGCATAAAAAAAGATTGTTCATTCAAAGCACCGAGACTGTACATTTTTCTTTTATCTGATTACCTCATGCATTTTTAAATTCACATGTTAATAAATAATTACAATATTAAAAGCCGCGCAATAAGAGGCGGTAATTGGACACGGGATTTAAAAGTTGGATACATAATGACGAGGCTGGCGGGAAGAAAACGATAATCATCTCGTAAAGCGGAGCTTGAAGAGGGTCTATTAGTAACGCGGTTTTTGATTACGAGCGAGATATCGGCGCGCGATTTCTATCGCCTCTCGGCGCGAGAGCCAAACTGCTTGTCTTCATTTGCAGTCGATTTGAACCGCCGACGTGCCGCGTTACGAGTTATTTGCATGATAATTCGCGCTTCTTTATAAGACCAGCACCAACTTTCCTTCCTTAATGATCGTCCCGAAATCACCCCTTGGCTCGAGAGCTTTGTATATTTAGTCGATCAGTATAATTTGACTGTTTAAGTTGCCTTTCTCAAAACCCAAAATTTCCCTACGTTCTCTGTTTTGGCAAGCCAAAATTATATCCCCCGAGCTCCAATTAGGCGTTTCGTCATGTTTACAACTTCAGACCTATCTTTCCTGCTGACAAAGACAACTGCTAACAACAATTGGTTACAAATCATATAACTTGACTGAGAAATAAACATTTTATCGGTCGTAAATAATTTGTTAAACAATTTCGTAAAAAAAAAAATAATAATAATAATAATTGAAATCATTTTGATACGAAAACTTGCAAACTATTTTGTAACTTTAGTACTATCCATGTTGCAAAAATTGGACAAAAAAATTGTAAAAAGTTGTATCGTACGTTGGAATTAATTTTTTTGTACGGTAGTATATGTGAGGGACCTTTTTCGCGGGGGCTGACCGAGATAATGGAACTGGTTTAAACTGCTTTCGTTGGGCTCACACGTATCGGAATAACGTTTTTGGAGTAATTAAGATTCCGCCTCGACGCTGCCAGGGGAGTCCATTAATTAAAGGCCAATTACACGGCCGAGGTGAGTCGGCATCCAGGCATCCTATCCCCTCCCCAAGTTTTTTCGCCGCACCGAGAATCTTTTCACCTCGCGTAATCGCCACGAGATGGCTTGTCGTTTAGATCGTTCAATAGTCACGTAACCGCTTTATTTGCTCGGGCGCTTAATTAACGAGCGGCGCTTTTGATGCCCCGAGACGTCTTTTGCACGTTGATTCACGAGCGCCAGACCGACGCTATGTCCGTCGTCTAATGTACGCTGTCGTTCATTTGATTGCTCTCGTAACCCCCCGGTTCATGCGTGTTCATCATTGATCCCGACTGGATCGTAAATTTATTTACCTTCAATTTTATTAATTGCAAAAAAAAGGGCACGGTCGTTGAGTTATTTGTATAACTGAGTTTAAAACGGTACATTGTTCAATTAAAAAAAGTGTCCAAGAACGACATAGAGAACTTGAGAATAATTTGCTCCGGCTGGGAAATTTACATGAAATCGTAAAATGCGACTAGTTTGTCGCTCCTGTGCGAATCGCGTGACAGAGAGATCGTAAACAACTCCTTTTTTTAATTGAAAGCGATCAAACCCGGAACGAAAAATCGTTCAAGTTGACGTGGCGTCGTAAAAACCATAAATTAACCGTAGAAAATCTGCGTATTCATGCTCGCGCAGAAACGAGCAATAAAATTGCTCCTAATGAATACCACAAAATGCAATTAATTAAATTGGACGTTGAATGGACAGAAAAAGAAAAATTTCGAATTCCAAAAGTCGCGATTGAAAGCGACGTACGCGGGTTTTTATAATTTATCGTCGCGGTCCCTTTTCGAACCCGGTGACCCTCCTCTTTTGTTCATAAATGGGTGTACGTCGGTGAAAAGTTAATAGTCGTAATAAACCTGTTTAGCGTTGGAAGACCATTCAATTTCACGCTACTCACCTCCGCTACGACTCTCCGCAAGCCAGTTTCTATTCGACGTAAGCACAATTTTCTTTCCAAACGCTTTATATATTATACACTTTTAACCGCCAACGAGCCAAACAATTTACTGGAAAATGCTCCTCCAACTTTCTCCAACGGGACTTACTAGTCATTGAGCCATCATGTATATTAGCAACATCAATTGCGTTGCCATATCAGATTACATCCTTTATCCCCGCGATATCGTTACCTTATTTTTTATTTTTTTGATCTCATTCATTTTATTTTCATTCACCTTAATTTTACTCTGTTTTTTTGTTTCTATTCGCTGAAAATTTTGTTGTTTCAACTTTTGTTGTTGTAAATGTTTGTACAAATAATGTTCAATAATTTGTTGTTCAATTGAATCATTTTTTTGATTTTTGTGATTATACAATTTGAAAAGTGCAATAAATGAAAAGAAAAAAGGACGATAACAAAACGATGAGAAATATGTCGAGTTCAGGAGGAATTATACGTACGTCAATAAACGTACGGTATAGCCGGTGCTCGAACTTTTGTCGCCAAGTGCAAAATCGGAAAACGAACAACGCGGGGGGAATATAAATTTTTATACGCGCGGAAAAGATGATGACGGTCTATCGCGTGGAATGGCGCGGCATAAGATATTCAGCTCGTGCGGCAATATAGATATAGCTCGTAACTTTGCGGTGGATTTCGGGTATAAAAATTGTGTGTGCTCGACTTCGTAGGAGCGTTCAACATATCGGTTCCGCGCTTTACGATCGCGAGGCAATAAAGAACCGTTCACAACTGCCGACGGTTTATGGCCCATGACTGCATTAAAAAAAAAAAAAAAGGAGAGCGAGAGAGGCCACTTCTTGCTTTCTTTTATTTAGTTTTGTTTACGACGCTCCGGCAGTTTTGCTACTTCTTTCGTTTTCTATACCACTTTCAACTTTGTTTCACCTTCTTGTAAATGACACGTTAAATGTTTCTCAACAATTTTCTTTTTTCTTTCTTTCGTTTTCTTTTCGATTCATCAATTGAAAAATTAATTACGAAATTTTTGATACAAAAAGAATGAAGTTGAGGGTAAATTACGCGTTTAAAAAGCTGTAATGCATAAAAGTTAAGAGGATAAAGTTTAAGAGCGAGATCGTTTCGAAACACAAGTTGTGCCGAACTTTTTTTTCTCCTGTTTCTGAATCTTGATAAATTTCACGATAAAAGATCGTGCGATAAAACGTTCTTGTTTATATGTTTTTGCGACGGCGTGTAATTTCGTATTTAATGCGGAATGAATTATATGATAGCGAAGTTCGAGAGCGCGCCGAAGCTTGGTAGCAATTAGCTAAGTGACTCGGCGGAGCAGCTCGTAGACAAGATGTAAGAGCGATGTAACGAGAAACCGGTCTTCTTTATCCCTTCCGCGCTTTCACTCTCTGTCGCACATTTATGCACAAAAGACGTTTTTATCGGCCAAGATGAAGCACCCTTATAATTAATTACTTTCGCAATCAAACAAAAAGGAGCTGAATGGCGTGTTCATCTTCCACCCAACCTCGAATTTTTTTATACGAAAAATCGAATAAAAATTTCAAATTGTTCTCAACACAGTTCTCATTTTATCTCGCAATCATCCAATCAAAAAAAAAAAAAGAAACTATTTTTGATCGTTTAAACATGTATACAAATCTTGTATGTAAATTTTCACGATGCCGTAAAAAAAATGAAAATTGAATAATTGAAGATCATTTTTTTTTTGGGATAACAATTGTAATAGTTTTGCGTGCGGCATCGAGAATACATTTGAGATTTGGACATATCACGAGACACGTTTAAAGTGCATGCAGACGTTATCTTTCTTCGTTAGAGTGCTGCGCAAAAGATACGTTGTGTCATGCGACTCGTGAGCCAGAAACACATTGTCGCTTGTCAGTTGTCGAAAACGAGACGTCGTTCTGGCAAATGCAGCCCACCCGACTGTTATGCTAATGCTCCACTTTCTTTTTACAGTATTACGAGATGTCCTATGGTCTCAATATGGAGATGCACAAACAGGTGAGTTCAAAACCACATTTTTGCAATTCATGAATATCAATGGAATGATAAATAAAAATGATTTAAAAAAAACACGAAGGATCAAAAATAAAACATGGAAAAAAAAATGAAACATGAAAAAAAAAAGGCATAAAAAAAGTTGATGGCATTTTATATTTTTACGACCAGATATTAATTCTCCGTATTGATTCAATCAAGATGAATAATATCCCTGGCGTCAATATAACAAGACCTTTTTTTTTTTTTTTTTTCAACGCGTTAACTCTCCTGTAGACGATGTTTTTCGGGCCATAAACAAATGTGTTCGCGCTCTTATATATCCTGGATGGACAATTTATGACGCAATCATAATTCCACAACGTAATGGTCGTGTTATATTTTAGATTCTTATTGGCATCGATTTAACGCTGCAAAGTAAATCTTATGGATTTACGCGCGCGTATAATTGTGATATATATTCTGAAATCGTTACGACGTCTGATCGTAAAAAAATTGCTCGTATAACCGAGCGTTCTTTTGTGTGGGACGAAAACGCGCAACAATCGCCGAGTGCGCGACTGTAAATCAAAAAACAATCGCAAAAATAAAAAAGCAAAACTAAAAAGGGGGAGAGAAAAAGCGATCCGGAATTTGTTTAGGCACAAGCATCGTCGGAGTATCGAGGCTCGGGTGTGTTTGTTGTATCGTTATGCTCGTCGAAGAGTTTCGAAACTACCTCAGGGTTAAACACACACACTCTAAATGGTGCCAACGAAGTGCGTTTGTTTGCTTAACAAACATTTTCAAACAGAAACGAATCAAGTAGATAAAGTTCGACAGTCGCTACAGTCCAACAGTAGCTGTTTCAATTAATGATTCACTTTGAGTGTTTCATTCAGTCATTTTATACTATTTTATTTCAATAAATCAATAAAGAAAAAAAAAGAGAACATTTTAAAAAATGAACAAACAAAATAATCTCAAATAAGATTATACAAATTTAAAATGAAACAAGGAAATGACAAATTGAAGTGAGAAATTGAAAGACATTGAAATTACAAGCAGAGGAAAGGATGAATCGTTTGGAAATATATAGAAGATGCAATAAAAATGTTTCGGGTCGTAAAACGTTGCAAACGAGAAAACTGCATAGATCACGTGTGTTATTGGCAATTCGGCTCATGATTGCGATTCGGTCGACAACCATAAATATGACTCGGTGAAAAGGCGCTACAGAGTGTAATTCGTTATAAGGAATCATCGCATGAATCAGAGAGTGCGCCTCCTTGCCAACTTCCGATTCCCCGGTCCGATCAACTAATTTATGAACGCTTATATGTCTCCCTTTTTTCGTCCGCTCGTTTCGATTTACGATACAAACGCTGAGCGGGACAAAAAGAGCATGGCGGCCTGCTAAATATTCAATAAACGCGCGACATTCGCGTCACGTAACAAAGGGTCGGGAATGAAAAAGAGGAAAAAGTATGCGCGCGGGGTTTAGGAAAACGGAGATGCCGCGCTCGAAATTGTGCAAAAACAACAACGTGATGAATATAAAAAAGCGAGTCTACTGGTTTTATTCTGCCGGATTACCGCGAGCGTATATAAAATTTCCCGTAAGAAATTGATAGCGATTGTATACAAAAACCATTTTCATTTCAAAGTTTGAACTTTTTTAACCGCATGTTTAAATTCTAATTTTATTCGTGTTACATAAGTTTAACAGATTTTTAACAGTTGCAAAAAAAAAAAAGAAAAAAAAACGGGTGAAAATGAAAAATCTAAAGGCTTGAAATTAAAGACCGATGATAAAAATATCGACAGGATTTTGACGCGAGATCGGTTATCAATCGTGAACGGGGGTTTTGTGTTTTTGAAATGTCGCATGTCGGAATTTTCTTTCGCCCGGAAGTTTAAATAGAGATGACGGTGGATATAACAAAGGGACGCAGGTATTGTCGTTTCACGAGCAGAATAAAGATAAGCGACAGATGCTCGAACGTTACGAAATTCAAATCGACCGATCGTTCATGATAAATAGTACACGTGCAAAACGCGCCGGGAAAAAGGATTCCGGTAATCTTTTGCACACAAGCTCTGAAGTAAATAGAATCGTGAAATATGGATGTTTCAAAAAATACTGTGCACGTGTAGGAAAAAAAGTACGTGAGAAGAATAGAATCGATGAATATAATAACTTGAAAGGCACAAAAAAATGTTTAAAAAAAAAAAAAAACAAAAAAAAAACAAAAAAGTACATTTAACAAACTACATGATGATTTTTATATCTGTTTTGTTCTATTTGTTTATAAAAGGAAACATCAGCGAGTTTGTTGAACAGCGCAATTCAAAGTCCGCCGCAATTATAATTCAAAACAACAGGGCAAGTAAATTGCAGCGGTGGCGCGTTGATAAAACTCGAAAATAAACAGGCAAAATGACAAATCGACGAGCATTGGCGCGCGGTCGTGCAATCTCATTTGGCGTAGCGCGTTCGAGTTACTAATTTGTGCCATATTCGCTTTATTTTAGCGCGCCGACGTTCGAGCAAACACAATAACGCGAAAGACTGTCGCGCGCGGTAACGAGTGCAAAATGAAAACGAAACGCAAAAAAATAAAGAGCACGGCAGAAAGAGCGAGAGAGAGAGAGAGACGACATAATAAATTCGTCAAAGTTCGCCTCGTTTGTTCCGCTCTTTATCTGCCGTTCAACGTCATTGCGAATTCGGCTACACTTTTGCAATGCTAACAATGACAATGTCCAAATACTCGGCCGCGCTCAAACTACGAATATCCAACACAAAAAGTCACTTTGAAAATTTGAATTTCGCCCGCGCGAAATGTACACAAATTTCAATCTGAACATCGCGCTGCTAAATTTCAGGTGAAAAGGATTTTTCCAGTGTACCAAAAAGAAAATAAAAACTCGCGCATTTCAAAACCAAATTAAAATAATGGGGTGGGGGATAAAATAAACCAAAAAATAAAACAGAAAGAAGAGACTTTGATTAAAAAAAAAAAAAAAGTTTAATTTGTTCTAAAAAAATCTGATAAAACGTTTGAAAAACAAATTTCAGAATATCGATGTAATTTATCGTGGATATAATAAATTTGAAAGGCTGCAAAAGGAAATAAAAAAAATTTCTGCATTTTAAGGATCGACTGCGATAAGCTATCGGTGCAAAATTGAATGTGACATAAATACGGTCAAAATATTTTTTTTTTTTTCGCGATGAGGGTGCGTTACGTTTGGTGACGCCGGTAACGAGGATTTGCGAAGGCGTGCGGAGCGTGAAACTAAAACGCGACCATGCACACATAAATACGCGTGTCACGCTCCGTCGGACAATCGATTCTGATTGCCCAGTCGGCACCTACGCTCGTGAGCCGCAATCGTAATTAATCGTTCGCTCGCGTGTAATATTCTGCTAATAAACATACACTCTCTGCTCAATCGGGTATTGGCGACAGTTATATCGCTGCTACAGTACACGTTTGGTATCTTTTGCTAATCATCCTAAGATATATTTTTATGTTTTACTTACACACGCAATTACTGTGAGAATTTATATTTATTTATCAACTGTGAATTCTTTTTCTACAATACAGTTGTTTTTTTTGACAGTAACATATTAAAGTGAAACGCCACAGGGACATTCCGTCTCTCTCGCACAATTTAGTTATCTCCTGATTTGTTATTTCTCGAGATAAGTGTTTGACTGTAACAAAATCAATTTTTATTGCATAATGTTTTGACAGAAAGTATTATTTGTCAGAAACTAATAAATCAGGAAATGACCAAATTGTGCAAGAGACAGAATGTCCATATGGCATTTCATCTTAATTACTATAATAATTGAAACAAAAAGAAAACAAACATTTTACGAAAATTTTACAGTCGATACAGATTATTTCAAAACAATAAAAATTTGATATCTGAATACATCGAAAATACAATTTTTTCCGAGCTTTTTTTAATGAAAAAGAAAAAAACTACTTTTTAATAACAGTTTGAGAGAGAAACAAATGAAATGGTGTTGGATATTTTACAATCTACAAAGAGAGCGCCGCGGCTGGTTTAATATTCTTTTATCGATTCAACTGCGCGCGAATTGGGATATTGCGGAAATTCGAAACGAAATTGAGATGGTCTTGATTTTATTAACAGATCTCGGTTTAACGAATCCCCTTTTTGTTGAGCTTTTACACGTCCGTCGGTTCTGTTTTAGTTTGGACGTGCGTGCTGTGGATTTTGTTTAACGAACCAATTTTTAGCGCCTGCCCTCTGCCCCCTCCCCCTCGGGCGCTTTAGTATCGCGGGCAAACAAAACGCGCCATTATTTATTCGACAATAAAATCGACGCGACGAATTGTCATCAAACATTTTTGCGCGTCGACGTTTCCGTCGACAAATTAGCGAGTAGCGTTGACAAGTTAATCGCGTTGAATTTGCAGCGCGGAGGTGGAAACGGGGTTCGTGAAAACGTAACCCAGCAGAATAAAATACATTATTCCAGTCGGAGAGCGCGCGTCTCGACAAAAAGCACAACGCAATCACAGTTTTCTCATTTCAAATATAACGTTATCCAAATAGTATCTACGTCTCCATCAAAGCGGAATATAAATTGAGTCAAGCTTGATTGGCCTGTCTGTAATGTCGTTTACTTTTTTAACGAACTCCCTAGCGTAGCGAATATTCTCGCCACTTTAATTCCATCTCGATTTCAGAGCATCGCGCGCCGACCATCACAATCAAATGATAATTACGCCTGCAAAATACTTTATCCCCTGGCAAAAAAAAAAACATCTCTCTCTCTCTCTCTACCTGCTTGCTATTTGCAACAACGCCGTAACTTATTAATAATACAAGTCAACTTCGAGCTCTGGTACTATTTTGAATAATTCGCGGAATTCTTTTTCAACGTTGCGAAATTTCAAATCCAAATGTTTTTGTGCTTTCTGAACAACATTTAAAAGCATGCAATTTTCTTTTGTTATTTGTTTTTTTTTTTTAACTAAGAAATTTAATTGCCTCCCATTCAAAAACCCTCTTAATTTAAAACGTGATTAAGATCTCAATTCTCGGTTCTCATTCAGGAATTCTGTCCTTAAAATATTTTCAATGCTTTGAACCATTTCTGACATATATTTTTTTAATTGCTCATAATGTTATTCTATCTCGTATCAATTTTGTTCAATATTGCCAATGAACTAATTTTTCCAATCGCCAGAATTCATATCGATTCGATGTAATTGAATGGGGGTTGGTTTGAATTATTTTATAGTTACACAATGATTCGTTTCGTCGTTATCGGCGCGAATTTCACAAGCTGCCGCGAAATAAAAAGTCGACGTGGGGGGAAGAGAGGGAGGAGAGAGGGAGGAGAGAGAGAGAGAGAGAGAGAGAGAGAGAGAGAGAGAGAGAGAGAGAGACGCGAAGCTGGATTCGTCTCCCGGCGTGTTTCATGAATATCTCTGACGTGCGTGCTTTTTACCCTCGCGTTTTTATTCTGTCTGCAGCGGCGCATCGGTTCGCCCGTTGAATGCACTGACGAGCTGGATATGTCGATAGAGACCCGGAGCATCGCGAAACTAACAGAACGGAACGCGAGACGGACCGGAACGAGGGCTGAGAGTGAAATAAAAAAAAGGAAGAGAAAGAGCGACAAAAAACGAAGAACCCGTGTGAACGGCGAAATGAAAAAACGAGGAGGGAAAATTTGCTATCGGAAAAATCGAGTTTCCCGGGCGCTCTCTGAATTGCACCGAACGGCGTATATATTCGCCCAGCGCCCTTTTTTTTGTCTTTTTTCTTTCTTCCTCTCTTTGGCTCGTCGTTTTCGGGCTGCACTTTTTTTTGCTCTCGCCAGACGCGCGGGCATAAAGCTGTTATATAACATGAAATGAGACAAAATGTTCGGCGCTTATTGTTGCCCCGCTTATTGTTTTGCAAAGGCGCATTGTTCGCCCCGGCAGTGGCGTGTTTGCTTTTTAACACGCCTGGTAAAAAAAAGTGGTGTACTTTGGCCATTTCTAATCAACCGTTCTCTTTTATTCTCTCTTCCATCCGTCCATTCAGTTTTATTTCCCTTTTCTTTGTCCTCTGTTATTTCCTCTCTCTTTTTTGGATTTTCCGAATATTTATCTGGCCCTAGTTTGGCCTTTCGATGAAATTGTATAAATCACAGGTGCATCCCTTTCATGAACCACAGGTGCCCTATTTTTTGTTTTTGAATTTTTTTTCGTTCCCCCTTTTTTTTTGATAACCTTTGAATGAAAAGCGTGAAACAAAAACACGCCGGTAATCTAGCCATAATTGCTGGCTTATTAATGACAAAAGTGTTAATGAATCTCTTCTTCGTATATTATTTGCTTGAATTAATTCGTGCTGCGCTTCGCATTTTCCGTCTCATCATTTTACTTTGTCCAAACTTTGTGTTTCATATTTTAATACACCGTTCTCTTATTTTTCGAGCGTAATCAAGTTATTAAAACTGTTGTCTGCTTTCACAGGAAGGAAACTAAAGTGTAGGATAATTTTTTGTCTTCTTCTTTCGCAAGAACATTGCCTTTTCAATGAGCTATTATAATTTTATATTATTTTCTTTTTTTTTTTTTTTCCATCATTTCATAATGACGAAATGCAAAAACAAAAGATAAATGGACCTTTTCAACAGTCGCCGTTAATGTTCGGCAGACATCGGTGGGATATATATTTTTGTTGAAAAATTTTTCAATCAAAATCTGTAATTAAAAACTGACAAATTGAAAATCGAGAAACGGGGTTTGAATTATAATTCCTTTTTGGTCTCAACTTGATTGTGCAACTTTTTTGTACCTCATTTCTGTATCGCAAATTCGAACAACGATTTTACGCAAAAATTCGCGAATGGTTTCGAATTTTAAATAAAAACGAAATCTCAAGGGAGGGAAGAAAAAACAAGGGAACCGGGGGAATATTTGCAGTCGAGAGAATAACTCAGCTGAGACAATTTGTCAACGTCATCCGCGTTGCGTCGGACAGATGTTTACGTGCGCGACAAAAAGTGGTCGAAAATGCAGACAGGATAATCGTACTGGAGACGGCATTCTGGAATGCACGAGCGCGCAAAGGTGCGGATATTGTGTGCACTCTTCGTTCTCCCTCTTTAATAAACGAAGAGCAGCGAATTTCTCCCCAGCTGCGGGTCGCGGTTCGTCTCACACTGCCGAGCCATCCGCGGCTATTTCCGCTTGCGTTAATCATGTCGCACTTGACGTGGCCATCATTAGGCCACAGGACGAAGTTTGAAAAAAAAAAAGAAGAAGAAATTGAAATGTTCGCTCGTTATTATTCATTTCTGTCCAATGGAAGAAAAAGAGACCGGAGAAAGAAAGGTTCGCGGATGGCTTAATCGGAGAATGAGAAGTATAAATTAATATTTTAAATGTATTCCAAGAGATAAGGTTGCGCTCACATTTTTTATTACGTGTTATTATGTTGTACCGCGAAGCATTCGGCAAAAAAAAGAAAAATCGCGAGAGGTGAATATCACCTGAACCAACAGCGAGGTGGAAAAAGGGGGCAAAAAAATGGACAGATGGCACGATAAAAGAAACAAACGTAATTATATCACGAGACCGCAACGATGTACCGATAATGAAGATAAATGTACAGGCGAAGCAGGCGCAGATGAAAATAGATGCAGACGGATAAAAGTATGATATATATAATATTGCGTCGGGTACTTGAAATAACGCAGAGGTAAAAAGTTGAAGATAGCATAAAGTGGGGAAGGTAAAAGGGGAGCTGCAAAAATTTGATGCTGATATTTGAGATAATAACAAACATCGACAAGTGAATTTTAAAAAAGAAATTCTATTAAATTAAAAAAAATAAAATAAAAACATAAGAGGTAGTTCAATTTTGTAACTATTGCTCCACCGAATTAGTTGTAACAAATGTATTATTTTCTATTTTTTCACACAATTAATTTCACTGGTGTGAAAAAAGGAAATGTTACTTTAAATTTAAATTTAAGTATGAATTCGTTCAATGCAATAATATTTATATGTATATATAAAGTGGCAAATGGTACCTGTATGTGTGTGTGTCTAAGCTCGGCTTCATCCTTGACATCACAGCTATATCCACTTGGACGAGAGCAAACGATAGTTAACGCTTGGGAATCCTCACCACGTTCCGCACATAAGAGTCGTCAGCGCTTTTTCGCGTTTGTTCTGCTCCGTCGGAGCGATCGAACGTGGATTTTCAACGAGATCCCCGAGCCAAGCTATCTGCACTCAACGTCACCAATGCCGACCCACTCGTTCGTGAAGTCTTCATAATCTCTCCAGTGCCGAACACTTGCAACCTATTGTGATAAACGGAAATAAATTTCATTACTTGACCGATAAATGAATCACGTACCAGCAAAACTTCACACTTGGCAATGACGTTGCTCTCTGTATAGTCGATAGAGCCCGATATGATCGGAATAAATTATTGTTTCCCTAAAGGGTCACTTGACGACAAATGTAAAAGTAAAACGAAAAGCTCAAAAAAAAAAAGAAAAAAGAATTGATCGATGCTGGCTTTTTTTATTACGATTTGATGTCACAATTTGATACAGATTTACATAATTTTATTCGATATAAATTGCGATGAAATCATGCATTTTTGACGTTATGAACGACATTATAAATAGGCGGCATTCAAGGGTTAATTGTAATAAGTTCGATTATGCGACAAAGCATTAATCCTGGACTACTTATCTCGACACGCGTACACGACATATGATTTAAGCACCCCAACGCGGGTTCACCAACAGCTTATAAATTACACGTCGTAGCGTCTCGTCGACTTTGCCCAACATCCATTCTCGCGGCATCTACATAAGTCTTGTAATAAGACAGCGCGTTTTCGTCGTTGGCGAGAAGATGCTTATAAAATATATCGGGTTAGCCCATTCGGCTGTCATAAATAATTTGAAAACAGCTTAAGTAGTTTGATCGCGCCTATGAATCACGTACGCGGGCAAGAAGAAAGGGAAACAGATTCCGACGCTTCGATTTATCAGAGTCAGTTTTTTGTAGCTCGAGCTTTAGAGGGAGGCCGATTGAGCAGATATATCATTCGCGTCTAAAGCCTCAGAGGAGCACTCGATCAAAGGAAAGTGCGCGCGATGCACTTGGGAGAATATCGGGGAGCGATAATCGAGTGAAGCCCAGGTGGAGAGAGATACCTCCACGGAGCGAGCCACGAATCTAGCTGTTAATGTTTAGCGCAATCAGGGATAATGGCGGTCTATGCCGGGTTTAATCAAGCCGGTAGCATGCTGCGGCTTGCGGTTCTAGAGACCAGCTACGGACGAACGGTGCAAAGGAAAGGGCGCGGGATAAGCACTTGCATATACTTTATACGGGCTGACCCCCAAAGCACTGCATAATTACTCAAAGCGCAATTCATCCCGACCACGCTAATGATACACGAAGAATTTGTACTGCGATTAAACAAACATTTATTTCTTAACCCCTGAAAATAACAAGTTCTGAATTCAACATTTATATATTCTCACATACTGACTAAAATGTTCATTTGTTTCATTGTTTTTTAGATGGAGATGAGACAAATTTTTATACGTTTGTTTTTTCGTTGAAAAACGAAAAATTCAATTTTAAGCTGTGGATTAAAAGTGATCATTTGAATGTGCAAATTTTTATTTTTTAGAAGAAAGCAATCAAATTTTATTTATTACATAATTGAGTAAAGCATTAATTTTTCATGACTTTAAAAGTAATATCTTAAACTTTAATTTCACTGATCGAAAGGTACCATTATTTATTCAGTTTAAATTCATGTTCGTAGTTGTATTCTGTAGTTACACAATGTAGTTTAGTTATAAAAGCAACGATTACCAAGTTTAAGGTTACAGAGTTGAATCTTCATTTATTATACACAATATGGAAAACAAAGTAGTTTATTTATTAAATTGATTTACACATTAAATCAAATTTACTCACTCCCAATCGAATAGTACTTTGATATTAATAAGCTATCAAGTTAAGATAAATTGAAGCAACAAATGTCTTTTATCTTTACCAATTTTTTGTTTTGCACACTTATCATTCTCACAGGAAAATTTAATTGTCAATTTAATTATCTGATTTGATTGTAAAATGATAAAATATTGACAAACTTGGCTTTTTTCTCAAATATTAATAGAACATAATGAAATTCGGGATATTAAATTTGTGTTTCAGTAATTCTAATCGATAGAATAATACGAACGCATAACCAAAAGAGAGAGAGGTATGGTTTATGGCAGGTGGATTTAGTGGCGAGCAGGAGTAAGCCGCGACTGTAGAGTAGCCACGGGACGTAACCACATATTGCAATGTATAAAACGACGCATCGGTTAATGCACAGCGGCTCCCCATGTAGAAATATACGCTTGGACCAACGTTGTAAACATTGGTCCAATGTTGGCTGCCAAAGTTAGATCCAAACAGTTGGTCGAAACTGAATTTTTAGTCAGCATCAGATCAACTTTGTTTGCCAGAGTTAAACCAAAGTTATTTAAATTGTTTGAAAATTAAAATTTTTGAATTTAAATCAACAATGAATAATTATTATACAATTAAACAAACATATATTGCACAAACAAATGATACAATTGTTGGTTGTCCAATTGTTTGACCTCTCGCTGACAATTCAACTTCAACTAAATGGCAATTTTTACATAGGTCGTATCTGTCATATAAAGATGGAAATATATAGATTGTTTGCGTTGGAGCCATAACTTGGAGTAAACCGCTGATGATCGGGCGTTTAGCGTCGCGACGTAAATCAGCGCGCGCGCGGGGAGGCATAAATTATATCTTATCGATCGAGCTAATGACGTGTGCGATAATTGAGTACTCGTCAATTTCGGGCTTAATCAAGACGGGCCGGAAAAGCGCGCCTTGGAATAACGTTAATTACCCCGGGAAGCCTAATTGCGCTGTCACCCAAGCAAGCTCCAGCTATCTGCGCGACGCGATCTCGCTCCCCGTAAAGCCCGTCGATCGATTAGAGCTTCGGCGGCTTGTAGGGGTCGAATTAGGGGCACTCAGGATATTAGATACCCGACGACAAGACGAGCGCATCCTCCGACTTGATGGAAACCAATGAGGAGGCGCCGTGCAATTGGTGCAACCGAGCAAGTCATAAAGGTCAATCCCGTCATAAGCCACTTGGCAATCCAGGAGACGCTGTTAAGATTACCCGGAAGCCATAACTTGTAGAAGCACCGAGCTGCAGATATGCAATTCGTCGTGCCAAACTGTTGATTATCCTCGCGTCGCTTTCTGAGAACCAGAACAACAGCTCCGACAAACTTTTTTTTCATGATTTAATTATGACCTGCAGTCACGAAGCTGATCTTGCGCCATTCTTTATCTTATTGCAGACAGCTATTTTAATACTCCGAAGTATAATTAAAAAAATGAACAAAAAACATTTTAAACAAGGAATTCGTATTGATCATCATTATTGAACAGCGATTGTTTGTGATTCCATAAATACAGCGAGTCTGGGATCCGAGTAATTCCTCGGATCAGAAGCTGACCGAAGCAGAATAAAAGTGCTAATCGTGATAATGACTTGGTCGTTCGAGTTCAATTTGCCCCTAGACGTGCCTAGGACTCAGCGACGTCAGTGGCATTCGTTCCCTCTGTGTGTCGCTGGCTCGATATGAATTTCTCGAGATTCGCCGTGCGGAATAATTCGCCCCGGCAAGATGCACCATCTCAGATAAAGCTATTGCGCAGCATTCAACACCGCGGAGTCTGTCTCTGACGTGCACTTCTGCCGGCGGCTCTCTTATTGCTCGCGTGTAATGTGGCTTCGTCGTACCAACATAAGCGCATTATATCCATAGATGTGTTGAACGAGCAAAGTCCTCGAGGGCGAGAACGAGAAGGTCGGGGAAGCGACAGACGAGAGTACACTCTCAGAAGTTGCAACATCCTGATCTTTGAGCCTGCTCACGTTTGCGGGGCCACTTATTCTGTCCTCTTGCGTGCACAATATCTCATTCGGCGCATTTGGCAATGACGCTTTGCTATATACACCCAACCTCGCGACGAGTCAAAGCCCCAACGATTAGCACAGCGATCGAAACTCACGAGATAGACATCTCACAGGACTCAATTTCAACTGCAATTAATATATATCGATTCGGATGACGAATTTCATTGGCTCCGACCGATCATTTGACGATGATATTTTTTTTTTTTTTTTTTTTTTTTCAATTATTGCGTCGAGCTTTTCGGTTATTGCTTTTCGCTGTGCGTGTGACGAAGTATCGAAATTCCGTCGCCGGTGCGAAATTAACCGACCGACAATGCCGGGTTCCAATATTTATACGACCAATTTTCGCTATCGCAAGGCTCCACCACCCCCTCTCGGCTATAAATCGCGCTCGCCGTTCTGCTCCCCATCAATGGCACATTCCGCGCGCCGCAACAAAAGTCGCGCGCGCCGCTTATCTTGCACAAATTTCGCCTTCAGCCCGTGGGGTAATTCATTTGCAAAATTGGATGATGAATTTGTTTTGATTAACGGCGCCTTTTAGTCGACCCAAAAAGTTGCCGATGATTTATTCGAGTTTATTACGCCAAGGGATTGCTCCTGGGATAAAGTACGGAATTAAGGGATCTAGTCTGCTGGAAACGTTAGGGTTTATAGTTGCGGTGATTAATCGTGTCGAATAATAATGGCCTTTTTAGATAACAGAGGGGTGTCTTTTTAGAAGCATGGTGCTGATTGGTACAGAATTGTTTTTCAGAAAAAAAAAAAATATGTCTCAATATTTAAGGATCTGACGTACAAATCAGCTGGCTTGTTTTAACAAACATGACTATTTTGTTCAACTATTTAAATTAAAAAACAAAAAATCAGATTTTTCTTTGACAAGGTTTTAATAAGGCCACGAAAACATTCGACGAAAATTCTGAAACTTGAATACTTAACATTGTTATAACAATGACAAAATGTATCTTACGTCTACAAACCCTGTGCATAATTGATTACTTTGATACAGAATGCTTGTGTAGTTGATACAACAGTCACTTGAATTATCCGTCTGTGTATATATATATATATATATATATCTTATTGATACACAAGTTCGATTCGAGAGCTGTGACGGTTGTGTGCGAATGTGGGCGCATAAAAGACACAAGCACAAAGGTATACGATGCGGTCGGTGTGTCACAGAAGACGCGATCGACTGTGAGAACACTTGGTCCGTTTCAATTCGTGCTCGTACAAACAGTTATAGTTCGCCCTTAACGCCACCCACTTTGTTACTCCGTTGCTGGCGCTGAGAGCCCAGCTCGGTAGAATTTGCAATCAGGACTCGGCGCATCTCGGGCACATCCGCCAGTTGTTTATATGAGAGTTTGCCAAGGACTTGGTGTTCAAGATTGTATGGATTCGCTGCATAATAGCCTGCGTCCGAACTGAGACCCAAGCAGAAATTTAAACTGGGCTGGAGTTAGGCCCCAAGTTGGCTATTCTGGGCGCTGGCATAGGTGCCAAGGTAGGGCCCGGCATAAAATGTGACGCAGTTTCTGGTCCGCGCCACAATTAGGGGCCAAAATAAAAAAAAAGTTTAATTTTTTTTTATAATCATCATTTATGGATTTTCTTATTTCATTAACTTTTCATATTTATGTATTATTTAAATTCATCCAACGTTTTATTCGAAGTTTGTATTGTATTAAATAACGACGCCACCAGGAATCATAAGGAAAGCACATAAGGAAACATAAGGAAACCTACTTCGGCTGTCACTGGGTAACCCAATTTGAGCCCATCTCAGGTTTCCATTTTGTCGACTAATTAGGATCACATAAGTGAGCCTTGTATATTTTTATACAAGGCCTACGTGTGGAAACCTTGTCCGGCACTTCTTAGGTATTCCAACTTGAGCCCATATAAGGATACCATGCATCATCCCAATCGAGCAACCATATCATGGTCAGGAATGTGGAGACCAAACCTTAAAACATGGTAGCCCAGATTGATTTCTACTTGGGGACTTACTCTCTGAAGCGATTAACGGCTGGAGAATTGGCAGTATACCGTTGGATGTGCCTGAATATCCAGACGTCCTCGGGGTGTACAACGTTATCAGTTGAGCATTTCTGTTCGCGAACTTGGAGAAATGAATTTGCCCTCAGGCCAATCGGCGAACCCTTTGACACTACGCTAAACTATATTTCGGTCGGCTGTGACACTCGTCGAACAATTTCACGTTGATTAAACTCACATCAAAATGAGAATGAGAGAGTAAAAAAAGAATGAAATAAAGAAAGGTTGAATTCAAAAATCGTCATGGAATTCTTTTGGCTGGAATCCAGATGTTTGTTTCACGAGTCGTGTTTCGCTCGCGAATCAGATACCTTATCTCGCGTAGATGCATTTGATATAAAGGGAGATTTCTTTTTTATCACTCGTCGGAAATGGCGCTCGCCAGTTCAATTATGCCTCGTGACAATTTCAGCAGTCACGATTCCATAGCGGCAACAACTTTTCGTTCGTATAATTTCGACGCGACGTCGTCTGCAGAATCATGATCGAAAAGTCTTTTTCGATTTTGCGACGCTCGTGTTTTATTATGTCTCTCCGCGGCGAAGGGGGAGGAAAGTGGGATCGAGGAAGGTATCCCGCGGAGTATCGGAGTATCAAGACCGAGAAAGGAAGCTCCGGGCAGACAAAAGCATTCGGTTCACGTCACCGTTTTACAGGCGAACAATTTTATTGGCATACTTTCTCGTCGCGCATTTTCATGCCGTAAGCTCCACGTACATAACCCGTTCATGCGCTTTGCGTCCGGATGAACCGGGTACGTGGCATCTGCGTGCAATCGATCTCGGCACACGAAAAAGCACTTCGCAATTCAGCGTGAAATTCCAAGACGGAAATGGAGATAAGACAGTAAACACGACTACCTCGTCTTTTCACTGACAAGCAAAATATATATAAAATTGAACAAGTTAACGTTTCATCCGGAGAGACAAATTGATCCGCAAAACTGTTCCGATAATCTGAAAACATTCCCATGGATGAGATTTAAGTACTTTCGATCCACGAAAAATTTCTGCAACTTTTTTTTTTCTTTTCACGGACTTTTTTTCGTTTTATTTTTTATTTCCCAAGTCAACAGTACGAGATTGAGTTTTAACGTTACCGGAAAAAGTAACGAAGACATTTTCCGCGAGGTTAATCCGATTTTCGAGCAGACAATTCGAACAGTCCGCGCACCTTCGGTAAATTTGCTCTGCCTGTTCAGATTTTTATATGCCCTTCCAACGGCCAGGCATCCCTCTAATTCCACAGAGCACGGTTTTATCAATTTTTCTGCAGCATTCAATTATTAATCCGGTTTACTTTCGATCTGCTGATCTAATTTATTCATTCCGCGTATACCTTTACATTCAGCTTTGACCGCGCTCGCTGATTTTATTTCGCCGGCCCTCGTTCTTTCTTCTCCGAAAGTGGAATAGCTGTTTCATCTGATTAACTCTTTAAATCCCTATCGATCCAGGCTGAAGCTTTTTTTTTCTTCGTTTTTGCTCCCGACGAATTTAATTGGTACGAACTCGAGCGAATTCCTAATTAACGCTCTGCCCTCGCGGGGAAAAAGTATTGCTCGAGGCTCTCTTCTCCGCGCTCGTCGCATCAAAGCAAATTAAATAGTTATTTTCCGCGCGACACCTTTTGCCGCGATTCGGGCGGCAAACACTCAAGGCAAAATGCAAAACGGAGCTGTTCATTTATTTGCTCGAGAAGTTGCCGGGTGTGTGGGCGTAAGTCGACGTCGAGGGGATCGAGTCACCCTTCTCGAGTCCGCCTACCTCATTCATTATTTTCTTGGTAACCACTCTCACCCGGGGAAAACTTCTCGGCAACGCAATTACGTCTGCTGCACCCGCCCCTTGCGCCTTTTAGTACAATTTCCTCAAGACATCCTTTTCCCTCGCGCGGATGGCTCGACTCATTTTCGCGTACGTTATAATTAGTGGCTTAATGACTACCACTCCGTAGGGTGGCGGGTAATTAAAACAACAACTCTCTTTTCTCTCCGTCACTTCATTGACCCATCTCATTTCTGGCCTTATTTTAACCCTGTCTCATACACACTTTAATCTTTCTTTGTTTCCTCTGTCTATAATTTATAAACTACGCTCGGTTATTTACGCCAAATTACACGACCGAAAAATTTCGCCCGAACCTGTGCCAAAAATCTGTCGCGAACAACTTTTTCCGCCAAATTTCCTTGTCGCTGTCCGACTACAACTAGTTTACATTGTTGCTCGGGCGAGTTTCGAAATTCCCCCGAAGAGAAATTAGCGTCGACATTTGTAGCCAAACCGAAAATACTTAATTTGATTGATAGAATACATTGCGCATGGAAACAGCAAAAAAAAAATTTTTTGGCAAGTTTTGTTTCTTCTTTTTTTTTTTTTTTTTTTTTTTTTTATCGCAGGCGCTTCTATTTTAATTGCTTCATTATGCGCTCTTCACTTGGCTTTTGTCTTTGGCACGCAATGCGACCGCGCGCTCTCTCGCTGCCAAGAATTTCAGTGACCGCAATATTTCAATTAGCATCCACCGTTCATTTAAACGGTGACGAGAGAGAATTAGAACCGACAACGTTAGGCACGGCCGTCGGCTATTTGTACGCGTCCGTTTTGCTTTCGACTTTCATGCATTTTGCCACCATTCGTGTACCATTATGTCTGTTCGTGTGCGAATTAATCTTCCTTTTGGCAGTTTCCGTTTCCGATCGCAAACCGCGGGCTTCATCTGTCATGCCCTCGTCTGACGATAAATTTCGTGCATTTCATCCAGTAATTCAATTTCAAAAATCAGGGGAAAAAGAAAATGTAATCCCTCTTTCAACGCTTAAAATTAGAAAACATTTACGCGATCAATCTGAAAAATAATGCGAGAAATAATTTTGTTTCGCATATAAAGTCTTGTACGACACTAGTTTTTAAATTTAAGACAAAAGTCTTAGCCGCACTTTTTATGTAAAATTTCTCGAATAAAATAATTAGACTCTGAAATGAGAAAACCAGTCTGTAATGACAATTGAACGCGGAGGTTAATTTAATTCTTGTCAGTCTTCCATTTAAAAAGTGCGGGGACGTAAACACGGTCGATACGTTGGCAATCGTCTTTTTCGTTCCGAGAGGCTTCTTGGTGGTTTCCGCTCAGCGAGCAAATTCATCAATGTTCCGGCGTTTTGTGGAATCGGAATAAGGAGGAAAAACGTCGAGTGTTCGTCGGCTCAACTTTTTAATTGAATGTCTCGGCGATCGGTGCGCGGACTCTCTCGTTTCATTTTATTTATACAACGCGAAATGAAAGTATATTTCTTTTTATTATTTATTTATTCGATCGAGACGAGTGTGTGTTATTGTTGCGTCATGCGTGACTGCGTCTACAACGAAAGCGAGCGGTACGAACAAAGGTATACAATTAGTTTTAATTGGCAGTAGCATGAAAGTGTGTGCAGACGTGAAAATCTATGCAGACAACGTATCAGAAGCGTGTGCATTAAACTGAACATTGAAGCGGGATTACAGGAGCTCCGGTGTATCGCTGCGTACATCGTGACTCTCGTTCCTTGCTTTAAATTAATTAACACATTAACGCATACGCACCACTGAATTACCATGCGCGAACTTTATACCAGCTCGTGTAGCTTTGCCAGAAGAGATTAGAGCTATGGTATATAGATAACTTACGACTTCTTCTGCAATCCGCGGTTGAAAGGCGCGTTTACTCATCAGTCTTCAGTCAGGTTTAACACCATCCTCACGTCTGAATGACTTTTACAAACATCCCTATGCAACTTTCAAACTTAATCTAAAAAGTTCGAAGAATAAAAATTTGAGTTGAAAAACTGCCAGCTTGAATAAAGGTTATTTACTGACATTTTACTGAAAACAAATTGACATCAAACCGGGGGAATGAACAAATGAAAAATAAAATATTATGATGCACGATACAATATCCATTTTGCGGTTGTATTTACTGAAAATTTGATTTCATGTTACAGACGGAAATCGCCAAACGGTTGAACGCAATAATCGTTCAAATCCTGCCGTACCTGTCCCAAGAGCATCAGCAGCAAGTGGTTTCGGCTGTGGACCGGGCAAAACAGATCACAATGTCAGAGCTGCAGACCATGACCGGGGTAAGTAATGAGCCGCGGGCGAAAAATTGTGGAACCAATCGCTTTGCGATATCTCACACGAAGAAAATAGATTTTCGTCAGCTATCAGTATGCATAATAGTGCCCCGGGCAAGCCGAGCCATGTGATTGGGCGCATCGAGTCAATTCACATTGGCTGTAAGTGCATTTCCCCCGTGTATCATCGTATCCGGCGTCTCAACGGCGCACACTTACGTCGAGGAGGACGCTACGCTCGGGGAATACGAAAGCGGACGAACGGATCCATTCCCCACTCCATCTTACCGCGAATCCCGAATCCTCTTCAATATTGCTCGAGCACTCAATTTCCTCCCTATTAAGCCGCCTCTCCCGTTCCACTTCGACCCTCGCCGAATCATAGAGCCAAGGTGGAAGTTTTCTTTTTTTTTTGCTCCCCCTCCGAGACTTCCACTACCCAGACTCCGCGCGTTATCTCGCTTCCAGTCTTGTGAATCCCGTGGCAAAATCTTTGCCGGGATCTCGGGCTGTAGTGTTATGGCTCGACTAATCAGCATTCCCGCCCTTTGCAAACTTCCACGAACTTGTCGCTACGTGCGCCAAATCCTTAGCAGCAGTCGACGATTCCAGGCCTCTTATCCTGGTCCTCCAACTTTAGCTCTCTCTTGGTCGCTAATACAGCTCCAAGAGACAGAATAAGGACCCGTGCAAATTAACCCCAACTTGGCCGAACAGAGTATAAATTAAACCTCGACCAGTGGCGCCAACAAGAGAAGCTAAAATGTCTGTCCAAGATTTTAAAATTGTCTGATTTAATGTTACTATCCAATGTTCAAACATTTAAGAATGCACACCCAAGTTTGTAAACTTTTATTATTTTTTTTTTTTTGTTCTTTCGCAATGTAACATGTTTAGTAGCAAACGAGGAAACTCGATTTAGAAAATATCCAAAGTGTGACGGGATAAGGAAACTATTGAATATGCTCAAGAGTTGAGAAACGAAAGATACCATGGAGAAGTCTGATGACCTTTGAACTGGCGTTTCACTCGCGCACAACCGCCGTCAGGTGGCGGTCTCGCTCGCTCCACTCCAAAGTTTTCTTCTGATTTTTCTTCCACTCGACCTTACATCGATCGTACTCTCCTTCGAGTACTGCTTTAAAAGTCTCGTCGTCCCCTCGGGCGACCGTAGGTACCTCGAGGACATATCTATTCGAATCCGACGTATGTAAATGGAAGTTATTCCGGCACACAAAGGCCTTCGGTCGAGCGATGTTCGACTCTCTATCAAAACGTCTTTTAAGAGACGCGATTCTTCGCTAAGATATTTCTGTTATTGAACGAAGGAGAGAGAGAGAGAGAGAGATAAAAAAAACAGTCTAACCGTTGAAGAGGCATTTTCAGCACAATAATTGGACCAAAAGGGACATAGTCGTTTTTGGAAGCTTTGTGCCCGAGTTTGCGTGATTGCGCTCGGATGAAAATGGTCAGAGCTGCAACGTTTGTCATTCTCCATCTAATAAGCACGCCATTATACCGTCCTGCTGATTGCACCGTTCAACTAATTGCCGATAATCCTATATCATACGTCTTATCGAATATTCTAGACGTGGTCGCAGTGCCAATCACACTGATGGTTATTTATTATTCAGCGTGCGACATCAAGCCAGATATCAAGCTCTCGTTTATTACGAAAGGTCAAAGGTCCACGACAGCCCCGTCAGCAGACAAAAACTCTGCCTGGCATAGGTCGCAGGTGGCTCGGCTTATGTGCCAACTGCGAGTCAAACCTCTTTACACTTTGCCCCAAAAGAATCTCGAAACGGGCAAAAATGTATCTCACGACCTTTTTTTATTTTTTATTATTATTATTATTTTTTTTTTTCATTCTTCCTCGCCAATTTCTCCTGCAGTGTTTGTTTCTTATTACTCGAGTCAGCAATGCGACTCAACACTGAGGAAAAAACGTCAGCTTAAATTGTACTTATAATCATCCAATGAAACAGCTGACTTGGTGTAAAAACGTAACGTTCATCGAGATAAATTTCAATCCACTGACATTTTCCAACAGATGGCAGCAACTTCCAATCTCTCTCTCTCTCTCTCTCTCTCTCTCTCTCTCTCTCTCTGGTACTACTTGATTATTTACCCTTTCGTTGTTTGTCTTGAGTGTAAAATACTGAGAGAAAGATACTAGAATTGAGACTCATGTGGGTTGAAGATTGAAAAAAATTGTTGACACAAATAAAAGTTTATGCGAATGACGAATTTGACTAATCAAAAAAGCCGACCATGGTTTTATGTTCCGATAGTGAAAGATATTGATATAATCGGAGTTGAAATCTGTTTTACAGTCCCTCTCGAACGCGGATTTACAACGCACGTGTTTCAACTTTCCAGCCGCGATTAACGACGACACATACACAAAGGATCGTGTAAGTTTATGTGCGGGAATTAAGTGCAGGTGTGGACGTGGAGGTACAGTCAGCCAACCGACGCGGGGTTATTATATCGTTAAGCCATTTAATTATCTCGGCAAACTACTCCCGGAATATTCGTCGTGCCCGTCCGCCCGCACCAGCCTCGTTACCTAACGAGTATGTATACACGCGCGAACTCCCTTAAACCGACACGCTCTTCGAACCGTTAAAGTAACAGGCGGCGGTTTGTTTGACAGAGAAAAGCCTGACACACCATTTCTCAGCGATAAATTATCTTTGCTTTTCTGACTGCGCTTCCCAACTCTTGGGCTACGAAAAATCACCTCAATGAAACTTTTCCCAAGACGAAGATCATCATCCTGGACTCATTATTTTTTTAATTCCTCCTGCTCCAATTAGTCCGACTACTATTTTTCTTCATCTCCATAACGTTTTGTTCGCTTTTGTAATACAAATGTAATACATTTTTATTAATTTCTTAATCAAAATCAACCGCTACTTTATAACAGTTTCAGATTACCTTTTTTTTTGTTTCATGAATTGCATATTGTACTTGTGTAATTTCATTTTCTTTAATTATACATCTAATCAAATTTTCAATTATCCTCCCGGCCTCGGGATTTGTAAATTTAGTTATGGATCGGTTCAAACTTGCTATGCGATTAGACAAAGATAATAATTATAACATCATTGTAAGTAGATGTATTGCAATCAACGTACCGAAAGATATGGCTTTGAATCGCGATAGTTAATTAGTTAACGTTATCAGGTAGGTGCATATACATCGTTTGATGGATTTGCAAAGAGAACCGCGAGCGTTGGTTTGTGTACAAGCATATTATAAACGCGCGTCCATACTGTGAATTGTAAATCGCACAGCTACGAGATAAATTCATTTATCAGTTTAAATTGTACGCTGACGAATAGTCAAGATTGATGTTGATTCGGTTTAATTTCAATTTATGGCGGAAACTTTGTCATTGACCAGACACTGTTGTATCCATGTCGATCAAAGTGGGATACATTTATGACAGCCCTTTAAATTTCAAGAGGAAATTATAATTCTAACGGAAAGAATAAACAAATTGAAAATGATGTTTGAACAAAACAATGATCTTTTTGTTTTTATCTTTTTTGTTTCTTTTCATTCAAATTTCATCTGTAAAATTCAGTTCAACTGTCTGGGAGATTGAATTTTCAAAGGAATGAAAAAAAAAAAAAAAAAAAGAAAAAGCATAACAGAGCATTTTTGTATATTGAATTTTGTATATCCGGTCGGAGTCGCTTTGCGAAACCGTAATTGTTGTTCATGAGCGTTGGATACATGGCTAAATTGGATTGAACGAGCAGGGACAAAGGAAAGTCGGGGAAAGAAAAATGAATTGTGAAAACATTCGCGGACGTGGGCTCGGGAAACGTTGTATGCGCGCGAGCGCAAAGGATTCGTTAGGCGAGTCTGTTTGTCGAACGTGCGCTGGCTCGCCGCGGGTAAATAAATAAATTCGCGTGTTACTCGGCAAAAGTGGATTTGTCAGCACGGTAAGCCCGAGCGCGCCGAGGCACCGCTGGACGAATAAATAATTTTATTTGCCGTGCGGAAACGTGAGAGGGAGAAGTTCATGGGAACCGTTTTCTCTTCCGCGATACACATAGCAGAGGAGCCCGCGGACTGAAATATTCGACGAATTTCAGCGCAAACAGCCGCGCGCCAAGGCTTTTATAGATTTTGTTAATATTTATCATTTCAATCACGATTCGGTCGTTGCAAAATTTTGCCCTCCCTGTTTGTCGAAAATCCGCACGAAATCACAATTCGATCGCATTACACATGCTTTATTTATTTTACTTCCGTTCACAAATCAACCGCCGAACAAATACAACAACAATCCTGTAATTTATTCATTCGAATGAGTAATAAAATTATCTCTATCAACTTCATGGTTATTCTAATCTGGTCGTTTGATTTCAGCCCCCAAGAGCGGATCTGCCAAGGTTACTGCAACAGATGCATGCACAACAGTTGCCACCTGGAGCAGCGATGGGACCACACCCAGGATTACCAGCGTTGCCAGGACTGGGACCCGGTGGAGCAATTCCTGTACCGACCTCGGCATCAGCTCTGCTTGGACTTGGACTCCCACCCAGTGCAGTTTCAACCGCCGGTGCAACTTCTGCACATCCTCTTTCGATGCTCTCAAAACCTGATCTCCACAGAGGTCAACCCGATGAACTCAAATCCAACGGAGGTACACATCTATTCATTAGTGAATTAGACGGGCAACAAATTCTTTAAATGTCTCGCTTGAACGTCATCATACATTTCTCAACGCTGAATCATTTTTGTTTCATTTTCAGAAGTATGACTGATTATTGTTTTCATATAATTGCGATGAACTAATTTGAAGATCGAAATCAAAGATAAAAAATGTTTGTAGCGATTAATTGGTTTTTGTTTTTTGCATCGACCTCAATGTTTGTGTCATCGAATTTGCTCGATTTTGAACGAAAGCGTCGTCACGGAATAATGTCAGCTAATTAAATCCAACCGAATCGTGTAATGGCATAGATAGAGAGAGAGAGAGAGAACAAAAAAAAAACACTCCATATCGCGCGGAAAGCGGAACTCATCAAAGATGCGACTAACAATTCAATCTGCCTCTCTAGTTTGTTTTTTTGTTTTTTTTTTTTTTTTTAATTTTACAATGCGGAAAATATTTCAGCACAGTTGAATCAGTGATTAAAACGATCATTATTTCGAAAATCATATTCCAATTACCGAAAATGAATGCGGACACCAATTTATATATAAGCTCCGAGTGAGACAATGTTTTGACCGGCGTTAAATTCGAGCAAATATTTATCATCGCTTGTAATCGGCACTTGCCATTTTTGCATCCCGCTTCACTGTTATCTTATCTCGTAGCGGTTCAACGTAACGCAACCGGAGGCGAAGTTATATGCACGCTATCGGCACTGACAAATAATCATTCAACTCCGCGGAGTTGATATTTTCTCTTGGCGTTATCTTGGAAATAGCGTCCCATTGAATGTAGTCTCTGACAGATTGCTGGCGTGTTGAAGTCGGACTGTAATCAATCTGATAACACTTGTGTCAAGTGAATTTTATTCGTAATTAATTCAGGCCATTGATTAACGCGGAGGGACACACGGCTGGTTATGAATCATTTGCGATAACTTTACAAAAGGCGCGCTGTGCTTTTATAGTCGACTAAAAACACACTTGCTCATGTTCCGATAAGTGCAATTTATCTCATGCCATTTGACGTTTCGGTGCGAAAATAACGCGATCATCAATTTGTAAAGAGTTGCAACTTTATACCGCGTTACGTCTCGGCGTTGTAATAAAAAATAATGAAAAGAGAGCATGTCTACCAGACAAAACAAAATGGTAACGTTTCAGGAGGAAAATTTTAATCAGACGCGATAACGAAACGAAATTAATGAACGACGCTGGTATAGTCGCGGCCGATCCTTTTTGTATACCACGAGGGGCTGCCGCGCTTTGTGCGAAAGTTGTTGTCCTGATTTCACAAGTCCCTCTGGCCAACCCCCTCATTTTCTTGTGACGATACGTGTATAAGAACATTCGCACTTGTAAGTTGTGGAACGCTGACAAAGTCTCGCGACAAAGACGCTCTCTCCGTCCCGTTCGCTTGTCTCGCGCGACTCTTCTTTCACTCCCTGACGAGAGGACTCTCAAAGCCTCTTCTGGCACAAGAGTGCTTCCAAATGCAGCGCCCCTTTGCTTTGCAGCTCATCTCGTCCCGGCTCTCGACCCCCTTCTTTCTCATCCCCTAACCCCGTTCCGTCGCGCAAAACCTCTCGCGCATCTCCAAAAGCGATATGCCATCACGAAAAATTAATACGCCATTAGTTCATTAACGTCCAAAATCGACGATAGCGTACATCACTTGCTCTGTCTCTTCAAACTCCATCAAACGCCGCGACGAGTTTATGTCCCAAGAAAGCGCACTGACACGAAACCGAGAGAGGAGTTTACCCTCCTAAGGCAAATCAATTCTTTCGTCGCGCTACTCGACGCTTAATTATACCACCGCGTGTTTAAACATGTTACGAAATTTCGAAACGATCTTCTAATTGGCGCAAGTTGAATCAAAGTTCAACATTAGGCAACATGATTGTAATAAAATATGTTACATGAAAAAAAAAAAAAAAAAAAAAAAAGAAATGGTTTAAATCTTCATATATAATTTAAGTTTTTCCTTGATTTCTTTTTATAGTAGTATTTCTAAATTAATAGCAAAACGTGAATGTCGCATCAAGTTGGCAATAAATCCTATCTGTTGAAGATGTTTGGATAATTTGTTTGACGACGCGGTGCATTATGTCTGCGTTATAAACTCAAACACCTCGCCCAGACATCATCGTAACAATTGTCGCGATGGAGCTGCTCAATGGAAGGCTTGTTGTGGCGCCCTCTCAGTCATATCACCTTCGCCTCGTTGTTTGCAAGTTAACTGCGTTGTCGAGGCTTGGTGTATTGTTCCTCCAGACGGTATTCTTCGGCGTTCCTCCCTCATTTTGCAGTTATCGACAAACTCCGCTCACGGAGATTGCGAAACGCCACTATTTGCGCGCCAACGAATCTGCGATCTCTTGTGCCCGGGTTAAGTGGCTCTCGTCGGTGTTGGCCGCTCAGCCGAATAATGAGGCAAAAGTATTCTTGCCCGTCTCGAACAATGCCGACGTTGTAGAATTGTCTGAAGAAATTTAATTGATTAGGCGGTTGATTTAAATGTAATTGCTGCGGGCGTTGTGTTGCCGACCCAACAGGCTATCCCTGGAATCCACGCGGAGATAATAAATTTTCGGCCCGGAGAAGTACTTGCTGGCGTGTTTAACGATACTGTTGTGTGTGCGATCGCGATAGTTCCAGCAGTTGTGCACCGCCCGTTCGTATATAAATGGCAAGTTCAATCAGATTGAAACGAAAACTAAGAAACCAACGAAAAAGAAATCAAAGAAATAAATACTTTTGTACATGTTTTTGTAAATTTGCTTTCAATTACAAAAAGAGACTGAAATAGTGCAGACAAAAATGTAGCGCATAAAATTTGTAAATGGAATGAAAAAAAAAAAAAAATTATTTTGCGATATCGTAAAAGTTGAACGGCGTAACGAAAAAGCTCTATGCTACCGTCGCTTAATCGAACCAAACAGCTTGAGGGCATAAAATGTGTTGTAGGAGAGCGCACAGTTACATGCTTTGACTACAGCTAAACTAAGTTAAGTGCCGGAGCCGCGGTCTTATTTCAATCGAGCCCTCGCGCTATAAAATTGCGGGAACAGCGTTGCCGCGAACCAAACGACCTATTCGTGTTTTAGTGGCAAATTATGCGCACTCTTCCCTGTCCGTTTACGAGCGCGAGGGCGGATGCGAGCAGGAATTTTACTAGGGCAGGGCCAGGGTGAAATGACAATGGCAGTGCCAGCTCTTTAGGGAGTCGCGCATCGTACGTTTTGCCCGGGCACGCCTCTCACAAACCCCGGCGTCTAATAATCAGGAAATATGAGAAAATTCTCTCCATAACTCTGACCCGCAACTCCCAGCTATGCAACCTTATCTATATAAAACTCGCGTAATCAATTTTTCCGCTTCCCATGGTAAAGAGCTTAATTGCATTACAATTACCATTCAGATGAAAGCGTTCAACATTTTTTCTATCTTGAATAAGAAAAAAAATGGTTTTTCTTTTTCTCAATTAAAAAAAAAATTCTCCATCAAAGAAAAACATCCTCAATCAAAATTTGAAGCAAAGTTAATTGAAAAAGATAGGGGAAAAAACATGGATGTTCAAATTTTAATTTATTCGTTTATTTTTCTGTTTCAGGTTTAAGTGCCCCAGAAGACCGACACGTAAGTGCAAGAAAGAGAAATTAAAAAAAAGCGACCACGCTAAAGACAAATTTCAATTTCATTCTTCATTGGATTTCGCTCATCGCTGGCAAGAAAAACTGCGCCAACCCAATGGCAGTTCTTGCGATAACATCATTATCATGCGAGCTGTCGTTTCCGCGACGTAATCTCCCCTCGATCTGCTAGACAAACGGCTGGTCGGCGCCAGCGGTGCTCCAAAGATCTTCGTCTTCGAAATTGAATATTATAGCCGAGGGCCGCGAGGCAATTCCGCAATTCTGTTTTATAAAGTCCTCGGGTAACGACACGCACCTGTGCCCCGCGGACTCGTGGAAACATTGTTATCACCAGCTGTGACACAACTGACACGACAAAAAAATTTTTTTTTTTCCTCCATATTTGTTTTACTTTCTTTTTTATATATATATATATTCCACCCAGTATCAATATTTGTGTCTCGCCTAAGATTACAAAACTGTCAGCGGCTACGGAATTAATGGGACAATGTTGCTCTTGTAATTGAACCATGTCAGTGCGCTGATTCAAAAGCTAATTTAAATTCTTATCGCGAAATTTTAGTCACGATATATATACACAAATGAAAACAATTGTCCGGTAGTTTGAAACCGCGTTGAGATTTCAAATCAACATTTTCACGTGTTACGTGACGTGCATTTTTGCGTGTCGCACACCAGTCGACATAAGTCATCGCCGCGACGCAAAATGTTGCGGTCGAGTGAAATCAGCGCGAGAAATTAGCTCGCCGCGCGGCACAACTCTGTGTATTATTCATCGCCGGGGGACTGTCATCGCGCTCTAATCGCGTTATTAAGTTGACGTCGACGGTAATGGGTTGTAACGGTCATAAGAGCGCGGCATTATCGCACACGAATGCGGTTGCTGGCACCGGCCACCTACTCATTCATGCAAACCGGATCGAAGGAGGCTGGACATTCGTGTTTAATGCCATCGCGTGCTGCCGAGGGTACAAATAACAAATGCCCGGGCTCTCTAATACTTGAGATGCATGTGTAATTTTTTCACGTTAAAAAATTAACTTGCAATGAAGGAGCAAAAAAACGGTCTACCTTGGAATGCCAAATGTAAATGCTCGTTCGAGATCTGGAACTGCTTCCAACATCTGAAATCCAAACCATACATTCTCCGACTCAACTCAAATATTTTCTTTCGTGTTGCAATAAACAAGCAGCAAGAAAAAGAAAGTTAAAAAATGAAAAAGAAAAATGTGAAGGCAAAAAAAAAGCGTCAGAAATATTTAATAACTGTGTGGATGGGACAGAGCGCAAAAGTATAGCAGCGCGAATCAATAACAATCATGGGACATATGATTAAAATAATTGCAATCCATTAGAGGGGGTCGGAGAAAAGTGATCTTAAACGGGAACAGGACATGTCAAGAATCCAAAGCTGCAGGTTAATTTTGGCGCGGTCGGTAGGACGTGTGTGATCTTGTGTCCTGCACGCGAGCGCACGTCCCTCGGATTGCCGGCTTACCAGGTACTCACGAAGGATAATTCCGTAGCCGGGCAAATTATATGGCACGGCTTATACACAGCTGTCCACCGTCCGTGCGCTCCCCGCGCTTTGATATAGATTCTCAATTACATCTCTTGATGGCGGCATTATGTTGGCGGCTTTTCGGCCTCATCGGATTACTTTCGCTCGGGAATCTCATTGCGCGCGACCGTGAGAATTATTCCACGCCAAACACATCGTGATCACAGAAACATCTTAATAACCGCCATAACTATCGACATTAACGCTAACGTATCATCATGACAATGCCCAACTCGCATTTCCAGATAGTCGTCGTCCGGTTATTAAGTTGTTTGTATACCACTGAACTAAAAGTTAATTAAAAGAAATCCAACATTTCTTTTATTCGTTTCTACTGTTTTGTTTATTTATTCTGTTTCATGTATTATCCTCGTGCATTTGCATAATCAGTCATGTAAATCAACTTTCAAATATATCTTGACAATCAAATCAAACAATTTGCATTTTTGTAGATTAATTTTGATTCGCAATAACGATGAGCATATTTGTTTTCTTAATTCTCTTTTCGGGGAGAATTCAATTTAGCTCTCTTTCTCCACACGCGGTAATAAGTTTTCCACTTTACATAGTTATAAATTCCAACTTTATTAGATATGTTAAGCCATGCAAACGAAACAGCGAGATTGATTAACTTGACAATATGCGACCGAGGGAGGGCGATATTATTTTTGCTGCTTACACATTTATAATGCCTCCGCGCGATATATTAAATTCTCGTCGTCTGAGGAATCTCCGGGTCGGAAACAGCGTTTACGATCCTGTTACTCGAACATTACCGCTCGTTACAACGCTCTCTTTATGATTTAATTCTTATTGAAATTTATGGCTCGCGCTTCACGAGATCCCGAGAGTATTCAAATCATAATTTCATGGCACGTCATTGATCCCGGGGTATTCAATCTCGAACCCGATTAATGAAGCATAGTAACGGTTGTTGGCGACCCGTCGCTTTTCTCGGGATTTAAACGCTGATTAACCGTCTCCGTTTCTTTTTTACTTCAACGCGAAACTGTCACCGAAGCACCGAAAACCGATATTCCCGTTTCTGCTACGGCTTATCGGCTTTTCGTTTCGAATCAGCATAACAGCCAAACCGATATTTTACATTGCACAATAACAACCTCCGACAAGTCACGATTTTATAACGGAAAAGTAAACTAAAAAAACAAAAGTAAACTACATTTTATCCTGTCCAAGATTTTGCGTGTTGAATTTTGCTCGCTTTTTTATTTTTCTGTTACGTCAACTCTTTCTTTCTTTTTTTTTTTTTAGTCTTTTTAACTTTTGCTAATCCCTTGCTGAGCTGTGAGTACTTGGCCGGTGAATTAAATCTCAAATAACGTGCATATAAACGCGGGTGTAAAAAAGCACGTCGGGCGATGAGGTTCGCGGCGGTCGCAAAAGTGCGGAGAACAAAAAAAAGAGAGAGATCCTGACAAGACCGAGAAAAAATGCTGACCAGATAAGCGCAGCAGGAATGAAAAAAAATTGCAAGAGAGAGAGAGAGAAAGAGTGTGTAATTTATTTTAATTAAAGTGGTTGCATTATGTAAGCCGTGGGTGACGCGTTGCTGAAAGGGTTTAAAAGGGCGGCCGCGATCGTGCCAGCCCCCTCGAACAGTCTAATTCAGCGCGACCCCTGCTCGACACCTACGAATCTCGTTATACCGCTGACATTAATTAATTTGCAAGTTGGCGGGCGACCCAAGTCGACGGCGCGAATTAACGCGATCCCCGCGTTGTTCTAAACGCCCGCGAAAATTTGATCCGAAGGGGTGGCTCTCTCGACTTAATCGAAGTCAAATTAGATCAACTCGAATCGGGAATTATATAATCAAATTTTGTAACAGAGTTATTAATCAAACATACACTGTAAAAAAATTTCAAAAATCGCAATCAATAAGGTTTTTGTTTTTCTAAATTACATCTTTTGGTGTAAAATTACACTGACTGGGTGAAATTTTGAGACTTTTCTTGTAAACTTACATCGATCTTACATCAATTTACATTTTTAATGTAAAGCTAACACGAATCTTAAAATACAAACGAAAGAGCTTTGAGTTCAATCATAAAGTTTTAAAATCACCCCTCTTTTCAACTAATTTACCACGTCATCATACTTCACACCTTCCGCTCGTCTGGATTGTTCGCAACTTTTTGCCCCCTCCCCTGTTTCCTCTAAGCCGTGACTAAATAAGATGAATGGTAATCATTATGATTTTTCATCGAAAACTTTTTGTCTTGAAAGTTAATTTACAAGAGGTGTGTAAGAAGAGAAAGAAATTAACACCACTCCCCGTACAAGGGGACGAGAAAATAACTCGCGCGACTGAGTAATCTCGATCGTTTTATCTAAACCGATGTATCACGGCTGAGTCATTAGCGCGCTCTTTTATCGCGGCCAAACGTACCATGCTGCGAATAAAAATCAGACCCCCCATCCTTTATCGTTGCAGTTGCGCTCGTGAATTAAAAATGCACTTCTTGCACTTTTTCTCCGCATTAAACACGGATTCACACGAGCCGCCGAACTTTTTAATAATTCTCGCCGCCCCGCTATAATTGGTCCGTAATTTATAACGACCCTGGTCGTAAATGCCGCGCGACCACTACGGTAATTATACACTCTGTTTTCTAATCGGTGCCGTTTTCTTCGCGAATGGTTTTTTACCCTTTCGCATCTCTTATTATATGTATTTAACTCGGCGTTTTCTTTTTACATTTTTTAAAACCAGCTCCAATTGCTGTACAATAATTTAATTGGGGGGTTTATGTGTTGTGTGAACGCACGCGTAATGGCCTTTCATTGACTTATAAAGACACGCCGGTGGTAATGAAACCCGCGCCGGAAACCAGCTGTAATGAGAACGAGTGAAGCTTTATATGTAAAACCGCGCTTCGAAACAATCGCCAAGAACGGCGCAATCAACACTCAATGGCGCACCAATTTGTTCAATTTCCCGTCACCGTTTCTAATACGTACGTGATTCCCCCATGAGATAAAGATGAGATGTCATTTTCCCAAGTTTGCTCCCCATTTTTTTACTCAATTGTCTCCGTGTGAAAAAAGACCAAACAATCTCCCATCGCGAAGCCATCAAAAATTCTTAACACCGTTAAAAGGAGCCTTTTTTTAAATTTAAATTTTGGCCTGTCGCAAGTTTTGTATTCGTGTTTGAAACGTTATCTCGAGCTAATAAAACTCCCTTCAGTTTCAATTTTGTAGTTTCTATTCTCTTCTCAAAGAAAAATAATCCGGCAAATAATCTTAATGAACTCGTTAAGCAGCGATAGCCGGTACTTATATCGAAAGTACTCACTGGGCATAATTAAGCGGCAAACTATACTTTGCACGACGTTGGAGAGAACAAGATTGATCATTTTTCCGTGCTACGTGAAATTAATGAACGTTACCGCACAAGGTGGCGGCCTTGAATTGGAATAGATTGCTGGTTCGGTATCGATCCACAACTTATTAGCAGTCTTCTCTCTCTTTTTTTTGTCTCCTTCCTTCCACCACTAATCGTTTTCGTTACATTAGAAATCAATTACTGGCACATAACAACTCGCGTCGCCATAAACTTGGCCGCAATTAATCAAGCTTTCATTCTTTTCCCAGAGCGTCGGTGTTTCTTACAATACATCGGTTTTTGCGCCATCCCCGTTTTTTTTTATGGGCCACTCGTTAAGAACAAGCAAGAACGTACCAAGAACGTGCCTCCGAGGCATTGTTGTTAGATTCTGTTTTTTTTTTATTTCGGGCTTTTCAATTACTTGGGTTTTTGGACCGCCGGCGCTGAGACAATGGGCGAGACCGTTTTTTCTCCACCCGGACTCCATTCAAAAGCCCGCGTTATGCAAGCTTGTATACGCGTCGGCGCGCCGGTCTCTGTCATTATACATAATGATAATCGTCCAAAAGATAAAAAAAAAAAAAAAAAAAAACCCCTTGCGGGGAACACGTAACGTGTTTGCGCACGCCAGTTATCTCTCGCATCCCCTCAATTACGAATGATAATTTTTGAGCGGTCAAACAAGTCGGGTGTATCAATTTTCGGACAAATTTTTTTGATCCCTGGCATTAATTATTACCGCACCGCTGCAGATGGCGCTTTTCATGACACTTTTTTTTTTCTTCTTCTTACTTCAACCTCGTTTACGTATACAATTTGCGAGAAGGTGTGTTGGGGGTATCAGAAGCAAATTTTTGGGCGCGATAAGTCTCGAGAGAGGGCGCTGTTGCATGAAATGGTATAAAATCCCGTCGAGATAGCGGCGGGTTAATTTAAAAATGCAAATGTCCCAACTGGAACGAAAAGAAACGGGGCGAGCAACAATGCCGTTGTTACGTTGTAATCGCCGGCAGGACAGAAGTACTAATATTTATGAGATGTCCGTTTAATAATTCATGAGAGCGAGAGACGACGACGCCGGCAGAATTTCATTTGCCGGGCCGACGCGATTAACATCATCACCGATTCGGAATTACGTTAATTCCTTGCTTTTTGTTCGCTCGGCGACATTAGCATGAGGTGAGCGCGCGCGCGATAGAGAGCCCACTTTTAATATCCCTCGGAGATACAGAACCGGCGCCAAAATTTCGCCCTAATCCGATCATCGGGCATCAACTCCTGCGACGATTAACAATTTAGTCGACGACCTGGTGTGCTTATGCAAATGTGAAAAGAGACCCATCAAAAATTCCATGAATGCTCGAGAGAGCGAACGATGTTACCAAAAGAACCTCGTTTGCACCCTCTCGCTCTTTTTCTACCGAGATCTTGATTGCTGCACACAAGTCAACCCATTAAACAAAAGTAAATTCCCCTTTAAACAGACATTTGGCATCAGGTTCAACGACGAGCGGACTCTTCTTGATCAATATCCACAATTCCGCTGAACAATTCGTCGACACGAATCGGTGGTGTAAAGTAGGTGTGAAATCGTTCATCACTTTCAAATCTTCAAAAAACCAGGACTCGACAAAATTTGAATCAACTAACAACTAATCAATTGACTTGACACCATTTGTTATAATAAATAAGTTAGAAATTGTAACAAAGGGATTGCAAAAGTTGAGAGCCACTGGACGCAATCTTGTATACTGGCTGGGGTTTGCTGAGACACCGAGGTGGGCTGACAACAGTGGTGAGAGAGAACTAAGGAAGAAGAGAAGTCCAAAGGGTGGCGCGCAAGGAGACAAGAGAAAGACGCGGCGGTTCGGGCACAAAATCAGAAACGAGGAAGGAAGCGAACAAGATGGCGCGAGGAAAGATGTAGCGCAGATTCGCTGCGGTGGGAAAAGGGATTGCACAAGGGGGGTGAGTGAAAACGCGTCCGAGTGAGTGGGTGGTACATCCAAAGTTCGTAGGAGACGTGGCGCCGCCGTTGAAGGAGTCACTCGCTCACTTACCACCCTCGTGGCTTAGAGCGGCAACCCCAATAGAGACGCCTCACACCCCCCTTCTCTCAGCCTTTGCTTGCCAAGTTGGCTGCCTGTACACAAAGTCGTGCCTAACACTACAAACTCCGTACATCTCTGTTCGTAGTATCGCGCCACTTCTCTCCACCAAGCCCCCCATATTGATCGCGCAAACCCTCTTGAACTCGAGGGTTACCGCCGAGCGCCAGAGCCCAAGCATACTCGAAGCTACACTTACACGCCGACTATGTACTGTAAGCGCCCCGGCTCCCATCCATCTAAGTATGCCCGCTGGAGTGTCTACTAATACGCCGACGCCTTACTCCTGCCCGCGACTAACAAGTCGGAATTTTATCAAGTGCTTACGCGATGTCGTTACGGCCCCTCTATTGATCCTCTAAATAGACAATCAACTGGGCTATTGAATTGATTAACCGACTGGCTCCTCACTTTGTTCATCCTCACAATCAAACGTATAATCTACCGTATTACTAATTATATATAATATTCACAAAATCTCGACTGCTTTGATAAGGACTCGGTGACCTCGTTTGTGCTAATTCAGATCAAAACCGGATAACATTTTCTCAGTCATAAATATAGTAATAATGGTACAACACGAACTACAATGTAGTTTCACAAATAAACGTAAAATTACACAAGCAACGGGTGTAATTTTACAGGAAACGGTTTCTGCAAGTGTGTGGCAATGTTGAGCTCATTACTTTGCTCGTTACCCAAGAAGTTCCTCTTTTTTTTTAATCTTCACACGAGAAGCCGAATTCGAGCTCGGAAAATCGAAGCAATTACCGAACGGGCACTAATTGGAAGGACAAAAAAGTGTCGACGGTCTGACGAGAGCGAGGAAAAAGAAAGAAAAACCTCCCCCACCCTTTCACCCTTGGACACTAATTGGATTTTTCAATTCGAGGGGCGCGCGAAAATTGGATGATCCGACTTATACCAAACCAGATCAGGTGTTTGATTAACATATCGACGGATAATGCAATCGCGATCGACGAGCGCGATAAGTCTCTGACACACCTGTCCGAACTGATCCGTGTCAATATCCGCGCGACGGATCTTGCCAGCCCGTTTGATTAAATTTGTTTTACTCGGGCTGATGGCGTGTACGGGATAATTACTTATTCCATTTAATCACCGACGTGAGATCGAATCATGATAATCGAATAACAAACCAATCAGAAAGTTTCGCGACGAATTTGCCTGTCAAAGTAAACCCAGTAATATATACCTAATTACAATTTTCTCCAGGCACGCTTGTTACGATCAAGTTGGGGCTGCGGGTGGCGCGGTGGGGAGGAGGGGGAGAGAAGGAGAGAGGGTGTTTCCTAAGTAATGGGTCACGCTGTGCTAGGGAGGAGGTAATTGAGAACAGGAGATTTACCTCGAGACTTTGCAACGAACAGTGAGGTCGACGGGGTTGCTTGTAGTTGGATAGTCAACTGGCTGGAAAACCGGCAACTATCACACCAACTACAAGATGGCCATCGCATGGTTCGACAAGGTTGACCATCAGTTTTAGTATTGGTTATTAAATCACAAGGTGTCGTTCTAATGACACATTCAAAAAGATTAATCAAAGTTAGAACAACTTGGAACAATAATAACAAAGGTGTTAAATTTGTTTGTATAAAAAGAAAGAGTAAGGTTGTTTAAATGTTGAGATTAATTAAATGTAACAACTATCAAATTAAGGTATATAAGAAAAGGATTCGAGACATATTTTTAAAAAAAAGCAACTCGGAGAGCTATTCTATTTAATCTCGTGAAGAGTGCGAGGATGAGAAAATACACTCCTCGTGGGGGATATACTCTCTCAAAGAGCTCTCTAAGACCGTGTAAATCCGGCAGTAGCGTCGGGAAAACGAGCCACCCCGTAAAATGGTGAAATCGGTAGGAATTGCGCGCGGCAGTAAAAGCTGACGCTGGAGAGTCTTTGCAGGATTCCGCATTAACTTCGTATTTAACCCCACCCGAGAACTCTCCGACTATTCCATATCCGTGCACTGAAGACTTTAATCTGCTCTCCATCGCAGCGTTTCGCGTCATTATTATGATTTTCAAACCAAACCAACGCCACACTTTGCAGTTATTAATTCAATAGTTGGTGAATTCACTCTCCTTTTATATGTACCAAAACATTTTCAACCAAACTCCTCCTGCTAATTATATCTAACAGGTTTATCAGAGCGATTAAATTTAATTAGTCAAATACATCAGGATTATTTTCTTTTTTAATCACAATGGCATCAGCCTGTTTATTTTAAACTGTATAAATTATTTAATTTTATAATTGCTAAATTATTGATACCAATTGAAGAATGAATTTGAAACTGTGGTAATCGTCAGATGAGGGAATCAAATTAAAGATCCTTGAGATACGATTGTACAAGTTATTCAATTTAATTTAATGTTTGCAGAGAAATTCCATCTCACCGGCGGAACGTGAAAAGTACAGTCGGCCACGGAGCACCCCGGATCCACAGCACCACGACCACATGCACGTGAAGAAACTCAAAAAGGAACAGGAAAAGGACTTAGGCCATGTAAGTGTCACGTTGATAAACGTTTATAGAACAAGAATTTGATGAGATATTTAAATAAAGTCTGGTCGATATTTCCAACAGCAATCCGATGGGGAGAAGAGCGACCAGGATCTGGTGGTTGATGACGCCAGTGAAGGCCCCACGAGTCCGGCTGCAAACGGAACTTCGTCGCCTAGGGAAAATGGTCTCGACAAGCTCGGTTCGTCGAGTGTCTCGCTCAACAACCAGACAAAAAAAGAGGTCCCACCTCCGTCACCCAGGAGTGGCACCAGCAGCAACGCAAGTACCCCCTCAGCGAAAAAAATGGAAGAGCGAGAGAAACCCACCACACCAATTTCCAAACCTGTTACTCCAACATCTGCAGGTAATTTTTCACGACAAAACAGACGTAATAACTTGGCCTTCGGTCCTTTTTGGTTTACCACTATTCTGATTTTGTAAAATATATCATCATTCATTTAATTTGAGAACTATTTTAATTATTTCTCTATAACGATCTTTCGTTTTTTAATTGAATTTTCAGGTGGAAGCAGTTCAGGTTCGGGTGGTTTAAAGTCCTCGAGCTCGAGTAAAGCGTTAGTACCATCCTCAGCGGCAGTAGCTGCTTACCCACCGCATTATCCGCCACCGCATCATCCACCCGCAGGACCGCACGTAGATATGCTGGCGTATCCACCGGGTGCACTCAATGGCTATCCTGCCAGACCGCCCCTTCAGCAGATCTACGATCATCACGGAGCCTTGAGAACACCCGCCCATGGACCGGTCCATGGCATAGGCAAGCCGTAAGTATCTCTTGAATAAACTGCGCGTGCAATGTATTGCCCTTGTTCGTCATAGTCAGCGCCAAAGCCCCGACGATTTTATGAATCACATGTATCGTGTGCGCTTTTATTTATTTTTTTTATTCCCGCCGTCTTCACTGTAGACTTACTTTATTGGCAGATTCTAAAGTTAAGCCACTCGAATTGATGCGTTTTCGCTCGCTCGATCAATCTTTTGAATTATGTTCGATGAACTGCTGATCCCAATCCCCTCTTGGGATCAAGAGAAATTTAGCAAACCAAAAGAAATCACAACTTGTTTCTTAGCTCGTTTGATCTTATTATTTAATTGTTTTTATGCCAAATTTGCAAACCAAATTGTGGTAGACTTTCTTGAAACCTACGTCTTCCGCTTCATTAATTTTAGATAACTCTCCGAGGTTGCAAACTAATTAACCTTTATGTAATAGGATAATGATATACTCAGTGGACTAATGATTAATTACTTCAACAGGGCCTACAGTTACCACATATCAACTGATGGGCAGATGCAACCCGTGCCGTTCCCTCCGGACGCGTTGATGGGTCCGGGTATCCCAAGACACGCCAGGCCAATAAATAATTTGACGCACGGCGAAGTGGTCTGCGCCGTGACGATCTCCAACCCGACCAAATACGTGTACACCGGGGGCAAGGGCTGCGTCAAAGTTTGGGACATCAGTCAAGGCACCACTAGCAGCGCTAAGCCAGTGTCCCAGCTCGACTGTTTGCAGCGAGACAACTACATCAGATCCGTCAAGCTGCTGCCCGACGGAAGGACGCTGATTGTTGGTGGGGAAGCCAGTAATCTGAGTATCTGGGATCTGGCCAGTCCAACACCGAGGATCAAAGCGGAACTGACGTCGTCCGCCCCGGCCTGCTATGCCCTGGCCATCTCACCGGACTCGAAGGTCTGCTTCAGTTGCTGCAGCGACGGAAACATCGCCGTGTGGGATCTCCAGAACCAGACTTTGGTCCGGCAGTTCCAGGGCCACACGGACGGCGCCTCCTGCATCGACATCTCCGCGGACGGATCCAAACTGTGGACCGGTGGTCTTGATAATACCGTCAGATCCTGGGACCTCCGGGAGGGCAGGCAGCTGCAGCAGCACGACTTCACCTCGCAGATCTTCTCGCTCGGGTACTGTCCCACTGGCGAGTGGCTCGCAGTCGGTATGGAGAATTCCAACGTCGAGGTGCTCCACGCGACCAAACCTGACAAGTACCAGCTTCATTTGCACGAGTCGTGCGTGCTGTCGCTCAGATTCGCTTCTTGTGGAAAGTGGTTCGTTTCCACGGGCAAAGACAACTTACTCAACGCTTGGCGTACACCTTACGGAGCTTCGATATTCCAGGTTGGTAATCCCTGGATCTTGAATAAAGGCGATTATCGAATGAAAAATAATGAAATAAAATGTAAAGCAAAGTCATTGGTTGACAAAGTTTCACTTGGAGAAGATAGAAACTTCAATTTTTTTTGTAAATTACAATTGCACTTCTCTTTTTATATTTTTAATTCGATGATCAACATTTTGCATTGATGCAGCATTTAGCGAAGCCGTTATGCAAAGAGGTGGTCAAGGGCTTCGGAGTTCAAGCCTGTTTAACGGATTATCAACGACACCCTTGTATCAACCGCGTAACACTCTTTGCAACGGTTGCGCAAGAAAGCTTACACCTCTCAGTCGGATGAATAATAATAATGATTGACACTTTTCTTTTTTTTTTCCAGTCGAAGGAGTCGTCGTCGGTACTTAGCTGTGACATCTCAACGGACGACAAATTCATCGTGACTGGATCCGGTGACAAGAAAGCCACCGTGTACGAAGTGATATACTGAATCGCTCGCCCGTCGAGTTGTTAACACACCTCGTGTATTAAGTTAAAAGGCACGAGCTTGTTAAAGCCTCCAACGCTGTTGATATGCGAGAGCCAAGTTATCGATTGTATAGGCGAGTCGAGAAGCGAGTTTGCAGATGAATCCTCGCGAGATATATAGGCGAAGACACTACCGTGGGGTCTATTTATACGTTTATACTGTACTTCGCCGGGACACAATAAGTCGCCCGAGTCGCGCATTCCACGAGACCAGCGGACGTCTCTGAGACAATGTCGACGGTTTGATTGTTCTTGTTATCTTTCAATGTATGATCCTTGTTTTGCTGCGACGTCAGAGTATGAACTGGAGACTGAATGTCATTCGCGTGATGATACTTAACGTGCGAACGAGAAACACAAGAAAAACAAATTTAGCAAACTGATGTTACAGATCTATAAATATATATAAATATATATATAAAATTATATATACAGATGTGAGACGTTATTCGAGATTGTATAGTATATACAATATACAGGCGTGCAGTCTCTCTTGGTGCAACAGAAACGGATAGATGAACATTCTGTAAAATGAGATTCTATTTAGCGTGTAGAATGATTGAAAGTCGGCTTTTTAGGAGTAAGTTTTTCAGCGACTCGGTAACTCTTTCGATTCAACTGGTCGCAATTTTCTCACAAAATTTGTCTTTTTTTTCATATTATTTTGGATTTTGCTATTTGTTTTTCATAAAATGGAAATCGATATAATCGTATCACAATGAAAATCATTCTGATTTTTTATTTTCGGACGTTCGAACAAATTTGAGTTTGTTAAACAGACCAGACGAATTGATTGCGACCAACTAGGTCGAAACACTTGTCAGTCGCGATTGGTACGGTGGATTCAATCATGTGCGAATGTCGTCGTGTAGTAGAAACCTTTCTAACGCATAACGTAGGCGGCATCTTGGATGATGAATATAGAAGAGGAAAGTAAAGAAAAAAAAGAAAAGAATGAAAGAAAGATACACACACCCGCGTAGCAGATATTCAAAATATTTTTGTGACTGTCGCTGTGCAAACTTTATCGAAGCGCCTTCGAATTGACGCTGAAGATGGTATTTTACGAGCTTCGAAGGAACCCCCGCAGCTTAGCCAACGGATGATCTCAACGTTCATCCTCTTTTTACCTCTTAATGTGAAAAGCCTCTTTTTCCATAGGGTACTAGATAACGCATTATTCGGAGCCAGTTACGAGAGCAGATACGGATATTTATATTTTGTTACAGGAGATCGCAACCACACAAAACACAAGCAAAACTGTCCCGTCCGAACGACGGGACTCGGATAATAGACCAATAGAAACAAAGATACCTCAATAAGACTCGATAGTTTGTTAATAACTACCCAACTGTACAAATCAATATTCTTTTACAGAAAAAAAATGGATCTGCGAATTGATTGTTATCTTCGGTGACTCCGAAACTCGCATTTATAGCGTGTTAGAAGAAGAAAAAAAAAATAACATTTTTCGTTTCTTAATGCGTTTACTAATATCGTGATTGACAGTCGGCTGAAACGTTCTTTTTCTCCCCTCTTTCTATTCACGTCCGTTTACTTTTACGGCTCAATGGGTTATAAAATTGAACCGTAAACTGATAACTTTGTTTTTTTTTTTTTTTTATTAAATGCAGAATGTATTGTTCCTACCACTGCACGATGATATGTCCATTAACGTTCACGTTCATTTATGCTGATTGATTGATGCGAGTATGGATGAATAGTTATTTTGACAGAAGAAACACGGCGCGAATGGGAAAAATAAGCAAAAAAGAAGTATTTTTATGTGTATTATAGACGGTGACAAACAAAAAATGAATTCATGTGTGGAGCCGATTGACACACGTTCTAAGTCTTTTTAGGCATTGACTCACTCAGTTTTTGGTGTAAATAATGAATGAGAAAAAAACAAACTATTATTTTTCAAACTGTACCTTTTAGTGTCCCTACAGTTTGTACATCGATTTCGAGCAAACCAATTTTAGCTTTGTACGCATAATTACACGCAATTTTTTTAATGTTACAAAAAAGTAAGCCAATGTACATAATAAAACTTATTACTTAATATAATTTTTGTGTCGCAATTTTATTACTTTTCATACCCCACAATCCAGTGTAATTTTTTTTTTCAAAATTATGTCTCGCTTTTGCTTTGATATCAAAAATTTGTTTATTTTGTGTATAGTAAAATTTAATTTTCACTGTTATCAAAACAAAATGTTTCAAATCAGTAAAATTTTATTTGTAAAAAATGGGTTTGAAAATGACACATCTTGACTTTTATGTCACGTGACCTGAGTTCTAACGCATGCGCACATGTTTGGCAAATGTAGAATAGTAGTTTAGCATAAACGCGTGCGTTACAACAACAATAACAAGCTGATAAAAGAAAAATTTAAATACAAAAAAGTTACAACGAATTGTGAATTGAAACTTGTTTAGAAGAAGGTTTGTCAAAATAATAAAAGAAAGATGTCGATCGGCGTGCCAATAAAAGTGCTCCATGAAGCTGAGGGACACATCATAACCTGTGAAACGAACACCGGTGAAATTTATAGAGGCAAATTAATTGAAGCTGAGGACAATATGAATTGTCAGATGCAGTCAATCACAGTGACCTATCGCGATGGAAGAGTCGCTCAGCTCGAGAACGTTTACATCCGAGGTTCAAAAATTCGGTTTCTCATACTCCCAGATATGCTCAAAAATGCTCCCATGTTTAAACGTCCCGGCGGTAAAGGCTCCGGCACTGCTGGCCGAGGAAAATCAGCAATCTTGAGAGCGCAAGGTAAAATTCGATACAAATGTTTTTTCAATTAAAGTTCAAAGCCAAATGGAAAATTTTCTGTTTACATTTCTTGCTTGTTATTGTTGACATTTTTTTGGTCAAGTTTTGTAACTGTTGATTATTATTGCTTTGTCTGATATATTTTTTGTTAAAATTAAAAATTGGTTTACTTACAATTACGAATTCGTTGTTTGTTTACAGCGAGAGGTCGAGGACGAGGTCAAAGCCAAAGAGGTCGAGGAACTGGTTCTGCTCCTTGGCTGAATCAACAAAACCAAGCCAGTAGTGCCCAACCTGGAAGAGGAAGAGGATAATTTACCGATTAATAAATTGATCATAACAACGTATAATATATAAGATGAAAATAGGAAATTCACCATTTCATGTACAAAACGAAACATAATTTTATATCAAAGGTCTCTTCTACCTCTTATGATAGATATTCATGTAAATTTTGTATTCCAAGAATGAATTTCGTTCGATAGATCTTTTTTATAATTTTTCTATCAATAAAAAAAATAAAATGTATTTAATTTCATCTTGTCCCGCTTAGATAGAAAATCAGTTTATTCTTGTCCCGCTTATTGTTTCTCCTTCACTAACGCCACCTGTCAGACGATTGTTGAATCTCGTAATCATAAAATGGCATAGCAAAAAGGTGGCGTCGGTGTAGAAAGAAAAAAACACGAATCGGTTATTGCACTCTGAATGTTCGACATTGTTCAACTTGAATAATATAAATTTTGTACTTTTTTTAAAGAGAAGGTGGAGAAATTTTGTGGTGAAGTTTTTAGGTTGGTCACTTCTCGCCGGATAGTGCAAAGTGTTTTTGGATATACTTGTGGATTATTGATTGTTAAGACGAATTCAACAATTGTCATCCGTTAGCTGAACAAAATTGACGATTGACAGCTGTGAAAATGAATATGTCAATTGATAAAAAGAAGTATTCGTCGGCCCTGCCGGCCAATTGGTCAACAAGAGAAGAACTTCCCAGAAAAAGTCAACAACAAACAACAACGTCGGTCACACCGACAGGAAAGAGCGAAGTTTATAATTATTACAGGTGAATAAAAATATTACCTCGCGGATTATTATTGTGACCTTCAGACCAGTCGTTTTTGTAAAAACAAAACAAAATATAAGACAGAATTGAATGAAAACACCAATCGTAGCGTCATAATTGATAGGTTATGTTTGTTTACCTTCTTATGTTGTCGTTCGATTTCAATTTAAATTAAACAATTAAAACGTTTAACAACTGAAACAAGTTTATTACAATGGAGCTATTATATCGAATTGAAAATAAATTAACAAAGTTGGTTCGTTATTTTATTTTTTATTTATTTAAAATAGTTTAAATTGAAATAAGATTGAGTAATTATATACTTTTTGATTCTAGTCGAAATGTACGAAATGATGCATCCTTGGTGCCACCAATCAGACAGACTGCGTCAATTTTTAAACAACCAGTTACAATCTACAAAACTCAAGAATGCAAAGTAAAAGATGCAAAACACAATAATTCTGAAAAAACTAAACAGGTAAGAACCAAAAGAAATAATTTAACAAGATCAAACATTAATCATCATTTGGTTTCATCATTTGAAATAGTTTTGTTTGCAGTTGTAATTTTTGTTTAGATTCATAATGTTATTCAATGTTATATGAAATTAATTTAATTTAATTTAATTTACTTATTCTGTTAATTATAAAAACAAATGCATTATTGATTTTGAATAAAATTGTAAAATAAAATATTAGATTTCTGAATCTAAAGCTTAATAAATATTATCTTCCATTACGTGCTGCCCTCTATAGTGTCGATAAGGAGGGTATTTTGACAATTTTCAATATTCTCTAAACATATACATTCTCAAATCAACTTTATGAAATGAAAAAAATATTAGTTCGCATTTAATATTTATATTTTCAAGTTCTTACATTTCAATTTATTGAACTATGTCGTTTCAAATTTATGTCATTTTAAAAGGCTTGAAAACAATGCAAATTTTTTTATCTCAATAATCAAAACGTATCTTATCCTCCGTCTAATTTACACATATCTAATTGAAGAAGCTAACAAAATTAAGCAATTTTCATTGCATGGTTGAATGGTTTTTTAGGATGGAGCCGATAAAACCGAGAGAAAATTCGTGTCCCAAGAGAAACCAAAGCAGGTAATTTTATCTCACACGTATATCTCCATCATCCAAGAATAAACCTCATCTTATTGTTTTTGCTATTTCCTCCGGTTCTCCAAATTAACTTTAAACCTTTGCCAGCAAATCATGTGAATTTTTTCCTCAACTTCTTTCTTCTCCTTTTCATTATTCATTTTTTCAATTAAGAGAAATAAAAAAACAAACTCTAAGTTGATTTCTTTTTAATTTTTTTCGTATTTTTTTTGTCTCAAATTTTCATCGACTTCCTCTTGAAACTTTTGCTCTGATACTTATTTAAACATCCGCATCCTGCGAATTTCAGCTATTTTGGGAAAAACGACTGGAGGGATTGAGAGCATGTGATCCGGATGGTTACGAATTCAATGGAATGGACCTACCGAAGACACTGAAACCCGTAGGGCCATACATCACTGAAGAAACACTGTTGCAAAGTGTCGCGACTGCATTGCACGTTTCCAGTCAGCCTGTCACAGGACAAACGGGATCGAAAACCTCTTTGGAAAAGAATCCAGGCGTCTTTCTTAATCCTGACCAACCCCTCGTTCAGGTAACAGCAACCTTGAACAGCATTCGTGCTCATGAATTCTCCAAGATTTGTGTATTCAAAGGGTTTATGGAAATTGACTCCGAAATTCCGTCGAACGAAGTGACCAAGTTGCATCTGCGTGTTTTGTTCAAATTACTGTGTATCGATTGTTGAAGCGCTATTATTACTGCGCGGTTTCGCAAGCTAAAATGTTACCATCATGAACTTCCATGATATTTTTTGTTTTTCAATTTTACCTTCAACGTTAATATTTAAATATCACAATAAAAAAATTATGCGATTTCAGATGGTTTTCAATAGCTAAGAACAGTTTAAAAGCTTCATTGAGGGTGGAAAAAATTACATATAAAAAATCAAAAAAAGCAATTTAAAAACATGTTAATTAAATTTTTTTTCCAAACGTTTTAAATTATGAGATGGATGGATTTTAAATTTAAACTGAATGTTTGAATTTACGACTGGCCATAAAGTTTAGTACCGGAAATTTATTTGAGAAAATTTAACAGTCGATGTACCATTTAAGGCAGGTGTCATTTGCCATGTTAGTTCATGACAATCACATTGTTCAATTTGCCGCCTGTTTATTGTGCCGAATGACTGACAGTATAATTTCAAAAACAAGTGTTCTCAGGTCTTTCGACAATGTCTGTAGGTTATACGTCTACGATTTTCTCAGCGTGAACATAACGATGCCGAGAAACGCATTCTTCTTTATTCATCTTGGGGAATTTTTCATTAGCCAAATTATTCTTGTTAATTGTACCTCATGAATTGCACTTTTTAAAACTCCTACAACTTTCAAATAGAATCAATTTTATTGATCTACCAATTATGTTATAAAACATTTCATTTTGTTCAAAAACAGCCAGACACAAAATTGTACATTATAAAATTTGAATTTGAAACACTGAACAGAATGAAATCGAGATTTTTAGCGGATACCCAAATATCTTTTGTCAAAAATGATATAGATTTCCTTCGACGGTGAAAATTACGTAGAATCATGTATAAAAGTGTTTCTTTTCACACGTTTTTTTATTGGACAGAAAAGAAACACTTTTTATGATAATAAAATTCACAATGAATCTATTAATAGACAACGTTCAGCAGTTTAGCTGTGAGTTTCAAAAGCTTGATGTCTCTTCTGAGAATTCGTTGGACGTATAAATTCGTCAGATGGCGCTCGAAAGACGAACACGTTGAATGAATAACCAGGGATGTTATTGCGCCACCTACGTTTAACAACATAATTGAATTATTCAAAGCGCGAGGCCGCTCATTAATTTTCCAAAAGCAGCATTTAAATTAAAAGCGTGTCTTTTATCTTTTGCAGGCTGTGTCTGTGGCTGATGATGACATTAAGAGGCAGGAGGAACGCGTGGCTATTGCTCGGAAAAAACTCCAAGAAGCCCTACGAGGAGTTCCCACGTGAACCAGCGTTAATTTTTTTTGTCGTCTCTCTTTGTTCATTGTACATTTTATTTATAATTTTAAGCCACTCGCCATAGTTTTATATCATGTCTTTTCGAATAAACTTGAAAAAAAATAAATACAAAATTAGTTGAAATTTAACGCAAAATGAGAAAAGAAAAAGTGTCACCTAAAATTAATAACACTACAAATCTCTACAAGACTATGAAAAAGAAACAAGATTTTATCACGGCCTATTTTACTTCAAGTTTAGATATTCCATTCAATTAAAAAATTGGAAATTTATTCATTTTTTTACCAATTCATTTGATTGTTCATCATTTCTTTTTATTTGATTATAATTAGTGAAGCAATCGAACGTGAAAATAGCATTTAAATTAGTCGTGTGTATTCAAAAGTTTTCTCGATTCCCTGTATCGGTAGTAATCAGAAAAGTTGAATGGATGATATTGTCTCGTTGAATTTCAAAGCCGAATAAATCTTCTTTTTTTCTTTATAGAGAGGTAGCTGGTGAGTCCCAAGACTCTTTTTCATCCAGCTAATCACGCGTGACTAGAAAGCCCGACAACGTGCGCTCTTTGTCCGAGATTCGCATGATGTCGATTTGAATTTTGGAAGCCATCAAGGTCAAACGATACCGGTGCTCGGAGCATACTGAAACCGGAGATGACCTGCTCGAGTTCGATTCAAGAAACAAAGGATCGACACCGGCCAACTCGTGCCCGGTTACAGGATCATCAGGCGGCGATGATTTGTGGAATGTCAAGGCGATTCGTCAGGACACCTTGCAGAGGAAACAAGAATTGCAGATCAGTGTGTGCTTGGAAAAGGTGAAAATGCGGTGCGCACAGGATGCAACGTCGTCAATCAAACGGCGATATTCATTTTGGATACAACAATAGCGGAGCTGTTTGGAAAAGAGTTTGTCTCGCATGAGAGTGGTAGCTTTGTGCGTGGCATCGGTGAGATATTTTGCGTGCTCTCACAAAAGAATGCCCAGGTAGATCGTAGGTACACACTTGGTTGGTTTCAGAGCCAGACGTCAGTCAGAGGCCAGGTGGCCTTTCCTTCCTCCTCTGTCTTTCTCGTGGGCTCCTTGTCCCTCCGTCGACCAGCTGTTTCCCTCCCGAGGAAAGGTGGCCTTCCTTCCTTCATTGTCAACTGCGCTGCACGTTATATTATCGCCTGCCGCGGAGGCACATGTCCCGGACACACCGGTTATCAATTCGGGCCATGTCGATTCCGAATGTCTGACATACATTCGCATTATGGCGCGCCATATGAATTAGCCCCGCCAGAGCCAACATGAAATTTCAACCTCCGGCGCGCTCTCCAACTTGCACGCTGTTTGCGTGTGAATTATTTAATCAGACGTTGACCCTTTGTTATCTGAGCAAATGTTGTCCTCTGACTAATTATTATCTTTCGTCAATCAATTATTCAAATATTTGGCTTACCGAGTTGACTGACCATTATAACCCGCGTTTTTATACATTTCAATGAAACATTCATCGCCTTGCTTTTATAAACCTTCAAGTTGGTATAATGCATGACAAATTTTATTTTAAATTATTGATAAAACTGTTATACTTTTTCTTTATATTTTTATAACTAACAGGGAAAAGAGTATGTTTTATAGCTTTTTATATCTCGGATTCTTCTTTTTTTTTACTTCTTTCAAGTCACATTTCTGCATTTGAGAATTTGTATAGTCAGGATAGTAAAACTTGTTGATATTTCAATTAGTTGAACCAAAAGTACTGATTTGTTATAGTCTTCTGGCGTATAAATAGGTTCTCTCAGCGCCAGATTATCGATTTCACAGAGACGACGGAAGCTACAGAGCATTTGACCACGGAATATTCAACACACTCACTCGGTCAGGGAGCATCTGGTTTCTTTTACGGAAATTTCGAATCAATTTTTTTTTATTGACTCGTGTGTAAAAGCCGGTGCACGACACGTGCGTGAACAATTTCGAAACCCGTGGACGATGAATAATGAACTGCAGATGCCAGGGAGAAGCGGTGCCAGAGAGGAATATTGGAAAAGCATTTTTCACCGTTCCGATTCTTGGTAGATCGCAAAAGTGCATCGAACCGATTGAAGGAGAGGACAAAAAAAGCTCGATTTGATTTTTCAGCGAGGACAGAAGTTGCCCCCGGTGGTTTCGAATATTAACGGCTTTTATAATGGATCACACACTGCACTTCGGGTGACTAAATTTCGAAGAAATTCAAAAGACGGGCGATCTATGGTCTTGGTTTGTTTCCTTTGCCGTTTCCTCTGTCTCTTTTATATTCTACCATTTCCTTAGTTTGGTTTCTCCAAATAGCCAATTTACTATCATGAGCACATCAAACATCGCCGCTGTTTCAAGACTGTAGTGTAAAACACACGCTGATGGCACTCCAAGTCGAAAAAAAAAATTAATTCATTGAGAATCATAATATAATTTTTTAATTTCTAGATTTTCTTATCAAACGAATGTACAAATAAATAACGATATTACGTCCAATATTTAAACAATCTGAACTGTGTTCAAATTTTAGTGCTAATTGCAATCAACATTTTTATTAAAATTGTAAATAAAGTGAACTCAAGTGAGATAATGACCATTTAATTATTTGTAAACATTCAATTAAGCATTGCGCCAACATTTCGTAATTTATTCATTTTATTTGTTTGAACAATCAGATGTTGGGATGAATATTCGTTTGATATCAAATACATATATCTATTTGTTCGTTCAAAGCTCACCTGAACCAACAGTCGAAATTGTGGTTTTCAACTGGGAGAAAACGTTAATGCACACAAAGTGCATTGTGCATGATAAGTTAACTAGTTAGTAGATCACGATAGACAATAATTGTTTAATTAATTTACCAACATTACTATCTTTGTCAACAATTACTAATTAACAATTGAAAATATGATACTCAGTTTCAATGCTGTACAAAAATTGAAATCTACAAAAAACGATCTACCTTTTAGTGATTAAATTTCGTTAATCATCTTGTGTAGACTTTTTTTTCTGTTAAAATCACATACAAATGAGGATGAATATGAAACATCATTCAAAATTGATATAACAGCCTTTGGACACGAACAGTCGGTTCAACAAATTGACTTCAAATTAATGGTCGCTTTTAATCTTCGGTAAGATCTTAGCAGCTGCACACAAGTCACTGATCGATAATATAGTTTTGGAAAAATTGAAGTTTTGGAAAAGCGAGCCGAGGGTAATTGTTTGACCCACATAAGGACGCATATCATGCAGCGAAAGCTGGTCAACGGATAACAATAAAATATGTTCATCTTCATCCCCGAGCATTATTTTTTTGTTCGTTCACTTTTCGCCCGGCGTAATTAAAATCGATCGGCAAAAGGAGGGCATGCCTGATCCGTGCTCGACGTCTCCTTCCGCTCCGATGAGGCTTCGTTTCTGGTTTGCGAGAAACGCAAAGTTGCCGAGGCTTCCGGCCCGAGGAACATTCGGCTTCCGCTGGGTTTATTGTTCGCTGCGAAGAGAAAGAGAGAAGGCAGCAAAAAGCGCCCGACAGAAATCGAACTCTGTCTATTGACAGAGCGAAAACTGTGCGAGAGCACATTCAAAACCCCGCCGACCCATTTCGTTCTCCATATCTTTTGCCGCGCACCTTTCTCGTGTTTCTTCGCAGGCGCAGGTAGTCGGAGGATGCCCATCCATACACAACATTCAACGCACATTTCCTCCGGCCTGTGCATGCCTAATGAAAAGCTGAAATAACATTTCAAAACGAATGCGTTTTTGAGACTTTTCAAGTCCTTTTTTTCTTTTCTCTTCTTAATCTCTTCTCGTTTGATCAGATTAAATATTTTTGGATTCATTTTTTTTTGTTATATCTTGTTTTATTTTATTATATTATATTTTTTTTTGTTAATAAATTCGTAATGTATAAATGATATTTTATAATTATTTGTCAGCATGCATTGGGGGATAAAAAAATGTAGGAATAGTAAAATTGTAAAGAATAATTGTTATCAAATCAATCATGAAAGAAATTTAGTAGAAAAATTATGTTTTATCGTTCCAAGATCTAAAGTGTGGTAAATTTATATTTAATAACAATTATTATGTTCATTGCCAGAATACCACCTGTCCTCAACATCCTGTGTTTTCGTGATCTTTCTCGATGATTGGCCTTACCAGTTTTTTCCCCCGACATACATGCATTCACGGTTTTATTATATACGGGCGAACATTTTATTTACATTTAATGTTTATTGCTCACCTTTTTTTTCTCTGCTCTCTGAACTTTTTATTTATTACTTTATGGTCAATATGTTTTTATGAATATCTGTACTAACTAAAATTGCCCGTTTTCAATTTAAAAGTGATTTGATTTGAATTGCTGTATTCCTCTTTGTACAATGATATGTACGAAAAAATAATACAAACGAAAAAAAAAAATGTTCACACGTTAAAAAATGTATGAAAAAAAAAAAACAATTTAAATTACAGGTTTATCATCAAAAAATAACTTAATTTGTAGAATTTTTTAATGAGTATGAATTCATATTTCGCAGTCAGATTTTGTGAAATTATTTTATTTTTATTCCGAGGTGAACTTTAAAATAAAATGTTATGTCTTTCAAAATATGTATTGAATAGAACAATCCTAACAAAGAGACCAGTCGGAGGTTAATATCTAACGCAGAAATTCTTTTGTTGAGATACACCACAAAAATTTAGACAAAAAAAATGCTATTCTAACATAATCCTTGACCATGACACGTGTCGTTCACACTGACTGCCCAAGATTCTCTTAACAGCTGAACTACCATTTTCGGTACTCACAGTTTCAGGAAAACCGGAAGTGTTAAAGAGTTTGATTTCTTTTTTCAATACAATTTTTTCATTCTCAAACAAAATTTTGTATGCAAATGACAATTAATGTTTTTATCTCAAAATGCAATTATTAATTCATGTCAAAAAAGATTTCTAATCTTTCATAAGTGTTTGTGTCCAAAAATTGTGAGATGTGAAATTCAGTTTGAAGGAAAGAAAAAAAAGGCATTTTCAAATTATGTAAATGTGGATGATTTTTTGTCATGCATCAGTAGGAAGTGGCATGTTTTACACTAATTCTGAGTTGTTGGCCTGTCTGAGCACAGCTGGTCTGTGATGGAAAATTTCTTAAAGTAGCCGAATGGTCTGAGCACGCGTTCATCTGAAATATGGTGCTTATAGGCATTACAATAGAAAAGGTGCAGCTTAGAATCATCAAAAATATTGATATTTAAATAATCATGCCTGACACGTTTTTGTGATGCACCCAGTAACTGTATCCTGATTTTCACCGATCATCCACCGATACATTTACTTAAAAATTCTATTTTCAAAAAAAAATGAACAACTTTTTTCACATTCATTTTATAAAACAATTCAATGTCTTTTGTATCTCTTCTGTATCATTTTGATATCATTTAATTTGTATTCATACTAGTAATGTCGAGCGCGCTTCGCGCACTCTCCCCCATCAGATTTTGAAATTTTAGCAAATGAATATAAATACCTCGGCGCGCGCGCCTTCGTTTCGATTCCCGATTTTCCTAACGATCCTACATT